>KZ451923.1:572380-636997 GCA_002786265.1 Apostasia shenzhenica
AAACCCCTCAAACCCCGTAAACCCCGCAAACCCCGCAAACACCGGAAACACCGCAAACCCCTCAAACCCCGTAAACCCCGCAAACCCCGGAAACACCGCAAACCCCGCAAACCCCGCAAACCTTGCAAACCGCGTAAACCCCGAAAACCCGATAAATCCCGAAATCCTCATAAACCCCGTAGAAACCGTAAACCGCGTAAACTGCGTATACCCGGTCAACCCCGAAATCCCCGTAAACCCCATAAACCCTGAAATCCCCGTAAACCCCATAAACTCCGAAATCCCCGTAAACCCCAAAATCCCCGTAAACCCCGTAAACCCTGTAAACCCCGAAATCCCCGTAAACCCCGTAAACCTCATAAATCCCGTAAACCTCGCAAACCCCGTAAACTTCGCAAACCCCGTAAACCCTGCAAACCCCGTAAATCCCGCAAACACCGTAAACCCCGCAAACCCTGTAAACTGCGTAAACTGCGTAAACTCGATAAACCCCGAAATCCCTGTAAACCCCATAAACCCTGAAATCCCCGTAAACCCCGTAAACCCCGAAATCCCCGTAAACCCTGAAATCCCCGTAAGCACTATAAACCCCGTAAACCCCGAAATCCCCGTAAACCCCGTAAACCCCGAAATCCCCGTAAACCCCGTAAACCCCAAAATCCCCGTAAACCCCGTAAACCCCAAAATCCCCGTAAACCTTGTAAACCCTGAAATCCCCGTAAACCTCGAAATCCCCGTAAACACCGTAAACCCCGAAACACCGAAATCCCCGTAAACCTTGCAAATCCCGTAAACACCACAAACCCTGTAAACCCTGTAAACCGCAAACCCCGTAAACTGCGTAAACCCCGAAATCCCCGTAATCCCCATAAACCCTATAAACCCCAAAACCCCCGTAAACCCCGTAAATCCCGTACACTACTCAAACCTCAAACCCCGGAATAACCCCGCAAACCCCGGAAACCCCGCAAACCCGCAAACCTTGCAAACCGCGAAAACCCCGTAGAAACCGTAAATCGCGTAAACTGCGTATACCCGGTCAACCCCGAAATCCCCGTAAACCCCATAAACCCTGAAATCCCCGTAAAACCCGAAATCCCCGTAAACCCTGTAAACCCCGAAATCCCCATAAACCCCGTAAACCCCGTAAATCCCGTAAACCGCGCAAACCCTGTAAACCTCGCAAACCCCACAAACCCCACAAACCCCGTAAACCCTGCAAACCCCGTAAACCTTGTAAACCGTGTAAACCCTGTAAACCCGTCTAAAATGCGTAAACTCCGAAAAACCGATAAACCCCGAAATCCCGTAAACCCTGTAAACTCCGAAATCCCCGTAAACCCCGTAAATCCCGTAAACCGCGCAAACCTCGTATACCGCGCAAACCCCAAAAACCCCGAATAACCCCGCAAACCTTGCAAACCGCGTAAACCCGAAAACACGATAAATCCCGAAATCCTCATAAACCCCATAGAAACCGTAAACCGCGTAAACTGCGTATACCCGGTCAACCCCAAAATCGTTGTAAACCCCATAAACCCTGAAATCCCCGTAAACCCCGTAAACTCTGAAATCCCCGTAAACCCCAAAATCCCTGTAAACCCCGTAAACCCTGAAAACACTGAAATCCCCGTAAACCCCGTAAACCTCGTAAATCCCGTAAACCTTGCAAACCCCGCAAACCCCGTAAACCCCGCAAACCCCGTAAACCCCGCAAACCCCGTACGCAAACCCTATAAAACTTGTAAACCGTGTAAACCCCGTAAACCCGTCTAAACAGCTTAAACCCCGAAAAATCGGTAAACCCCGAAATCCCCATAAACCCCGTAAATCTCGTAAACCTGGTAAACGCCGTAAACCCCGAAATCCCTGCAAACCGCGCAAACCGCGCAAACCCTACAAACAGCGTAAACCGCGTAAACACTAAAAAACTGCGTAAACCCCAAAAACCCGGTAAACCACAAAATCCCCGTAAACCCCATACAAACCGTAAACCCCGTAAATCGCATAAACCGCGTAAACCCCGAAAAACTGCGTAAGGGGCCTATAAACCCCGTAAACCGCGTAAACCGCATAAACCCCGCAAACCGTGTAAACCCCGTAAACCCCGCAAACCCTGTAAACCCCGCAAATCCCGTAAACCGCGCAAACCCCGTAAACCCCGTAAACCCCGTAAACACCGTAAACCCCATAAGCCTCGTAAACCCCCGTAAACCCCGTAAACTGTGTAAACTCCGTAAACCCCCTTCAAACCCGGTAAACCCCGAATAACCCGTAAACCCCGAATAACCCCGCAAACCCCGCAAACCCCGTAAAGACCGAAATCACCGTAAACCCCGAAATCCCCCGTAAACCCTATAAACCCCGAAATCCCCGTAAACCCCGTAAACCCCATAAACCTCGTAAACCTCGCAAACCCCGTAAATCCCGTAAATCCCGCAAACCCCGTAAACCCGGCAAACCACGTAAACCCCGCAAACCCCGTAAATCTTGTAAACCGTGTGGGTGTAAACCTGTCTAAAACACGTAAACTCCGAAAAACAGATAAACCCCAAAATCCTCATAAACCCTGAAATCCTCGTAAACCCCGTAAACCCCGTAAATCTCGTAAACTCCGTCAACCCCGTAAACCCCGTAAACTCTGTATTACCGCGCAAACCCCATTTAAACCGTAAACCCCGTAAACCGCATAAACTGCGTAAACCCTGAAAAACTGCGTAAGGGGACCGTAAACCCGGAAAACCCCGCAAACCCCGAAATCCCCGCAAACCCCGTAAGCCCCGTAAACCCGTCTAAACTGCTTAAACCCCGAAAAACCGGTAAACCCCGAAATCCCCGTAAACCCCGTAAATCTCGTAAACCCCGTAAGCCCCATAAACTCCGTATAACCGCGTAAACCGCATAAACCCCGAAATCCCCGCAAACCCCGCAAACCGCGCAAACCCTGCAAACCCCGCAAACCGCGCAAACCCCGCAAACCCTGCAAACCCCCGCAAACCCCGCAAACCGCGTAAACTGCGTAAACCCCGAAAAACT
This sequence comes from Apostasia shenzhenica, assembly GCA_002786265.1. Classification (NCBI taxonomy): domain Eukaryota; kingdom Viridiplantae; phylum Streptophyta; class Magnoliopsida; order Asparagales; family Orchidaceae; genus Apostasia; species Apostasia shenzhenica. The sequence continues at coordinate 575,417 of KZ451923.1, forward strand.
GCATAAACCCAAAAACCCGTGAAACCCCAAAATCCCCGTAAACCCCATACAAGCCGTAAACCACGTAAATCGCATAAACCGCGTAAACCCCGAAAAACTACGTAAGGGGCCCGTAAACTCCGTAAACCGCGTAAATCGCGTAAACCCTGCAAACCCCGTAACAGCGCAAACCCTGTAAACCCTGAAATCCCCGTAAACCCGGTAAACCCCGAAATCCCCGTAAACCCCATAAACCCTGAAATCCTCGTAAACCCCGTAAAGCCCGAAATCCCTGTAAACCCAGAAATCCCCGTAAACACCGTAAACCCCGTAAAAACTGTAAACCCCGTAAACCCCGTAAACCCCGTAAACCCCGCAAATCCTGTAAACTGCATCCCCGTAAACCCCATAAACCGCGTAAACCCCGAAATCCTCGTAAATCCCGTAAACCCTATAAACCTCGAAATCCCCGTAAACCCCGTAAATCCCGTAAACCGCGCAAAAGTCGTAAACCGTGCAAACCCCAAAAACCCTGAATAACCCCGCAAACCCCAGAAACCCCGAAAACCCCGCAAACTCTGCAACCCCCGCAAACACCGCAAACCTTGCAAACCTTGCAAACCGCGTAAACCCCGTTGAAACTGTAAACCGCGTAAACTGCGTATACCCGGTCAACCATGAAATCCCCGTAAATCCCATAAACCCTGAAATCCCCGTAAACCCCGTAAACCCGAAATCCCCGTAAACCCCGAAATCCCCGTAAACCCCGTAAATCCTATAAACCCCAAAATCCCCATAAACCCCGTAAATTCTGTAAACCGCGCAAAACCAGTAAACCCCGTAAACCCCACAAACCCTGTAAACCCCGCAAACCCCGTAAATCTTATAAACCGTGTAAATCCCGTAAACCCGTCTAAAATGCCTAAACTCCAAAAAATCGATAAACCTCGAAATCCCGTAAACCCTGTAAACCCTGAAATCCCCGTAAACCCGAAAAACCCCGTAAATCCCGTAAACCGCACAAACCACGTAAACCACGTAAACCCCGAAAACCCTGAATAACCCCGCAAACCCCCTAAACCCCGCAAACCTCGTAAACCCCACAAACCCCGGAAACACCGGAAACACCGCAAACCCTGCAAACCTTGCAAACCCCGCAAACCTTGCAAACCGCGTAAACCCCGAAAACCCGATAAATCCCGAAATTCTCATAAACCCCATAGAAACCGCGTAAACTGTGTGTACCCGGTCAACCCTGAAATCCCCGTAAACCCCATAAACCCTGAAATCCCCGTAAACCCCGTAAACTCCGAAATCCCCGTAAACCCCGTAAACACTGAAATCCCTATAAACCCTGAAATCCCCGTAAACCCCGTAAACCCTGTAAACCCCGAAATCCCCACAAACCCCGTAAACCCTGTAAAACCCCGAAATCCCCGTAAACCCCGTAAACCCCGTAAACCTCGTAAACCCCATAAACCTGGCAAACCCCGTAAACCCCGCAAACACCGTAAACCCAGTAAACCTTGTAAACCGTGTAAACCCTGTAAACCCGTCTAAAATGCGTAAACTCCAAAAAATCGATAAACCCCTAAATCCTCGTAAACCGCGTAAACTCTGTAAATCCCGTAAACCCCGTAAACCCCGTAAACTCCGTATTACCGCGTAAACCGCGCAAACCCCAAAATCCCCGTAAACCCCATACAAACCGTAAACCCCGTAAACCGCATAAACCGCGTAAACCCCGAAAAACTGTGTAAGGGGACCATAAACCCGGAAAACCCCGCAAACTCCGCAAACCCTACAAACTCCGCAAACCCCGCAAAATTCGCAAACCCCACAAACCTCGCAAACCCCGCAAACCCCGCAAAACCCCGGAAACCCTGCAAACCCTGTAAACCCTGGAAACTCCGGAAACCCCGCAAACCCCGCAAACCCCGGAAACCCCGCAAACCCCGTAAACCCCGTAAACCCCGTAAACCCCGCAAACCCTGCAAACCCCGTAAAGGCATCTCAGTGTCAACTCCTGTTGTTGTTTCAGTTGGCTGCCAATGTAAAGCATCAAAGACGGCGCATGTGAAGCTACACTCACAAACAAAGTGTTGCAGGTCCTCCTCAGCAGAGCAGCCCCAAGGGCATCTATCAGATTCCCGCAGGCGCCTTCGCTTGAGCCAAGTGAATGTGGGAATAGCGTCACAACAAACCCTCCAGAGGAAAGTGAGGTAGCGGGGCTGAGTACGCAACTTCCAAACCCAGCTATGCTGAAGTTCTGAGCCGCGGAAGAGATCTCTGTAAAGAGCTGCGGTGGGGGATTTGCTAGAGTCAGATTTGAGCCAGACTAGGCTGTCCCTCTCCTCTTTGTCGAGCCTGGGTAGTCCACCTATCCTCAGAGCTAGTTCCGGGCCAAAGAATTTATGGAGCTCTGCTTGGTTCCAATCACCATTCTCAATGAGGAACTGATCAACAGTCAAGGGAGGCAATTCAAAGGTATTGATGAAAGTGGGCCATCTCATAAAAGGGTTGGGATCAACCCAAGAGTCCTCCATAACCTTGGTGGTGCTACCATTGCCAATCCTCCACATAGAGTTTTGTATTGTTGTTGCTCCTCCCTGACAAATAAGCTTCCAAGCCCACGAGTCTCCCCTTTTAGTGGAGAAGATGCTTTCTCTGTTCCCATACTTGGCTTGGAAGCATCTAACCCATAAAGTATTCTCATTATTAAGAAACCTGAAGGCAAGTTTGGCCACAAGAATGGAGCGCCACTCCTCCAGACGGTGGATACCCAAGCCCCCAGCAGACTTCGGTTTTGTCACTTGCTCCCATGCGACAAGGTGAGCTGCATTCGAGGTAAGGTTGCCACTCCAAAGGAAGCGTCGAATTAATTTTTCAATCTCTGCCATAACATTGCTGGGCACGAAGGTGTCGGAGAGAGAGAAGATTGGAATGGAGGTGAGCACACTGTTTATAAGAGTGACTCTTCCAGCTAAGGATAAGTTTCTGGTGCCCCATGATGAAATTCTGCCCCTCACAGAATCGATAATATGCTGGAAGTCGACTTTGATTGGCCTCCTACTTATGACCGGAATGCCCAAGTACTGGCCCTCAACTTGAGTGCGGAACCCCAATTTGTTAGCAATCATGCGTTGTCTATTTCTCTTCATCTTCTTGCTGAAGCAAATGGATGACTTAGCCTTGTTGATTTTCTGTCCAGACCAATTGCAGTACACATCAAAGATGTCGGTTAGAGCTCTGACAGCTCTGCAAGTGGCGGGGGCAAACATGAGAATGTCATCTGCAAATAGGAGGTGGGTAATAAGTGGCCCATGTGCGGCTGTTCTGATCCCCAGCAGACCATCTCTGTTCTGATGTTGGTTGATAAGGAGAGAAAGCAATTCAGAGCAAAGAATAAATAAATACGGAGATAGAGGACACCCTTGAATCCACAGGTTGCTTCAATCCAGTTGGATTTCTGGCCATTGATCATCAAAGCAAATCTTGGGGCTTCAACACATGCTAGAGCCCATCTGCTCCAGGTGTCGGGGAAGCCAAAGTGCTGCAGCATTTTTTGTAGAAAGTCCCATCTCATTCTGTCGTAGGCCTGCTCCATATCAACTTTGATGGACATGTAACCAGTGGAGGACTCAGATGAAGCTAACTTCTGCATGATCTCCTGAGCTATCAGGCAGTTGTCAACTATGCCTCGACCCGGAACAAAGGCCCCTTGCTCCTGAGAAATGAGAGAGCTGAGGACATCCTTCACCCTATTGATAAGGACCTTAGCGATGACTTTGTAGATGGTAGTGCAAAGGCTAATAGGTCTGAATTGGGAGGGGAGTTCAGCGCCCTGTACTTTCGGAATAAGGACGACTAGTGTATCCTTCCAACGCTTGGGCATGGACCCATATTTGAAGAAATGATGAACAGCAGTCAAGACATCAGAGCTGGCAGCACTCTAATAACCTTTTAGAAAAGAGCTGGTAATGCCATCAATTTCAGGAGCCTTGTTGTTGCCAAGAGAGTTGATAGCAGCTACAATCTCCTCATTGCTGACATGTGAACTGATCCTGAGTGTATCTTCCCGAGAGATCGTGGCTCTAGGAGGGGGAATGCTCAGCTCAGACAAAGGGGCAATGGGGGGCCTCCATTTTGAGGAGAAGTGGCTAACCAAAGCAGCTTGGATCCCTTCTTTATCTGTGATTTCCTCACCATCTTGCCCAACTAAGCGATGGATGTGGTTGGTACGCTTCCGGCAAGTCACAGCTTTATGGCAAAAGGAAGTGTTGCGATCCCCGCACTTGGCCCACTTCACTTTGGCTCTTTGTAGCCACCAAGTCTCCAGTCTGCTAAGTGTGGTGTTGTAATCTGTAATCAACTGTAAAAGGCAATCCAACTCACTGTCCCGGGAGACGGCATGCTTTTACAACATCACTAGTCTTTACAAGGTTGCAAGAAAGGGTTGAGGTAAAAGCATGCTAATATATTATCTAAAAAATATATTAAAGGACTTTCTTCGGTTAAAAAATATAATATCAGCATGCTGCATGTGCACCCCAGCTCAGCCAAGGTTTTCCAATCATTTGTGGCATCCTCAGGAGAGGATACCACATTGACAACGGTTCCGCCGCAGACCGGCTCCGAAACCTCTATCTCCTCATCCTCCCCCACCTCAGTAGCCTCCTTACTGAGCTGGGTAGCAGGAGGCTGCCCCTACCTGGCCCTCTTCATCAGAACTGTGCCGGGAGATGGGATGACTTTCTTGAGAACGACATACCCCAATGCCTTGGCGTGCAGGGATATATCATTCCTCACATGTCTGAGAAAGTCCTTCATGGGCCAACTCTGCCCCTTTGGCCTCTCTAGATTTTTCAGGGTGTCTTACCCAGCCATCCACTTGCCAACGAATTCAGGAAGGCACGTGCGGGGCGTCAGGGGGATTCCTAAATCCCCCTCGACGAAGAAGTAATAGTCCCTCCAGTCTGAGTGGGAACTACTCGCCCCGAAAAACATCGCCTTCCTCGTCTTCGACCGTAGGGCCAAACATCCGCCGTACCCCGGCACCGCCATACCTAAACAAGGTCCTGAACAGCATCAAGGTCCATAGTATTCCCTGAGCCTGCAGCAGTTTCAGGAAGGAATACACGTAGGCTACGGCGTTAGGGGAGAGTTGCACTGGGAAATCTAGAACGAGTTCAAGATTTCCTTGAACTCCGGTTGTGGCGGCAACATCAAACCGTACTCCACCTGCGCCCGATATACACATACCACACCTTCAGGATGACTGTTTGAATGGAAGTTGGCGGTCGGGGGGATAATCGTCAGGTTGGGGTTTCCTCTAAACCCCCTCTGGTCGTGTTGAGCACCTCGTGCTCCATCAGGAGACTCTCCTGATAGCTGGTATCCTTATGGAACTGATCGGCCAGCTCGGCCCACTCGATCTCTCCCGCTCCCATGGCTTGATTTTGCAATAGACGAGACGAAGCTTTCTCTCTCCTAGGGTTTGAAGATGGACAAGTACTCCAGTTTCCCCTTAGGAAAGCCTTTTATAGGAAACAACTGTCTTTTCGCCTGCTAGCTATCTGATTTTATCGATCAGTGCACGGATGCAATCAGACCGTCCATACCTTCTAACAAGTTCAGAATTCGAAGCGGTGCATGGTTACCAAAGCATCGCTTCCCCCCGTTTCGTCATACTTCGTGCACGATACTTCATAATTTTGCTCGACATTCTGAAACGATGGGATGTACTGTTTATGTCGTTCGGTGTTTTATAATCGTGCATGAGTACAATAACTTTTCTTTTTAACTTAGAATTTATCATTGGTTTTATACTTTCACACTTATGAATTTCTCTCTCTTTTCTAACCTCGTGGTACCTGTCTCAAACATGAAAGGAAAGACAAACACAAATAGAATTCATTCAGAATAAGTTTTTGAAAGGAAAGATATATTTCATTAATGATAAAACTTATTACAATTTTATTTTCTCTGTTCTCTTACATGTTTCTCTCATGAGTACAGGAAAAATAAAGAAAATATAAGACTTCAGAACTTAGACACCCAGTGTAATGGTGCTGACCTCAAATATGAGAAAACCTCCCTCGATGAGGCCAATCTATTACACTCCTGACACCATGGAGCAGATCGCCCAAGAGCTACCAGACCTACCTCTCCTCAACTATAGTTCCTTCAAATATAATGTTGATGATGAGGCTAAGGAGTTAGGAGAGGACAGGGGCAAGTCACTTCTAGCTCCCTGGCTGTTCCTGCTGCTGGACTTTGGGAGGAGCACTTCGGCCCAGCCATCTGGCCGAAAGGGGAGTAACTTGGTCCTCTTCAGGACTCCTGCGTAGGGGAGACAGATGATATCCCCAGCCAATGTAGGACCTTGCTGGAGGAACCTCCTCTGGGAAGTGGCTCCCAGCGTCGAAGAACCTGTCTGGTCCCTTTGGACCACAGAAGGGAAGAACAGTAGGACTTCTGATATTCTCCTGATTTAAGATGCTTACATCAACCAATGTCTGCAGAACATCAAAAGTTGTCTGGTTCTTCACGTGGTGCCCCACCGGTGAGGCGCTGATGATATTCACCGCCCTCCTCACCGCTTCTTCCAGATCCTCCATACGCCGTCCCCGCCATCCAAAGCTATTCTCCACCAAGGCCCGCAAGGAGTGAACCTCAGACTTAAGCAACTCCTCTCAGCAGCGAGTTTCGGAGGATGCCTTTTTCTCCCCTGACGATGCCTCCCTAGCTTTGGCAACCTCATCCCTTAGCCAGTTTCTCTCTTCTTTCAAAGCATTCTTCTCATCATATAACTCCTTTACCCTTTTTTGGAGGTTTTTGACATGAGCAGAATGGGCTTGGTTCACATCCGATAGGATGCGGTGGAACTCTCCCCTTGCAGCCTCACTCTTACTTGCCCATTTCGCTTTACTCAGAGCCAGAAAAGCCAACTTGTCTTCCAGTTTATACAACTTCCCTAGCTCCTCCCTGTGATCACCTTGGGAATGCTTTGTGACCTACAACAAAGCGCCCTCCAGCACCTCTATCCTCCGAAGATGGCGAGCCTCCCCTTCCTCCTTGTCCTTCAGAGATTTTACTTCCTCCAGAACCTTGGAGGTGCTCCCTAGGATCTTCTCCTCCTCTCTCCTTATCTCAAACAACCTTTCTCTCAATATGCCCCACGACTCTCCAGTGCTGGGGGCGATATTGGAGGCAGATGAAGGAACCCTCCCCTTCTCCTTAATCGCTTCCTCCATCTTGCCTCCTATCCCTTCAATGCTAAGGGCGGCTTCAGAAGCAACCTGCAGGGGCACCTCATTATCCCCCTTAGTCACCTCCTCCATCTTACTGCCCTCCTCTTTTCTTCCCTTTTTTTTTCCTTTTCCTTGACATTTCGCTAGAAGGAAAGAAGGGAAGAGGGGCTTCCTTTTCTTCTCAGAGGGAGGGATTGATATACCAGGAGGAGCGAGACCACAGATCTTGAGGGGTGACCTTTTCACACCCTCTGCAGAAGGAACCCCAAATCTGGGAAGGAGCCGCTCAATCTCTTCATCCTTGAGCAGGATCTTCTCAGGCCCTAGTTTTTTCCCGGTGACTGTTTCACTCACCAGGATCACCTCCTTCCGCTCTCCAGCCTTTAGAGGCGCTTTGACTGGAGAATTAGAGATGTCTACCACCTTCGTAGCCTCTACACTCGTCAGCTCCTGCACTGACTCCAGCGTCTGCGTTAGGACAGCAGCAACCCTAACTGACGAAGCCTTCGCTTCAACAGGATCTGCCGTCGCCGGCTTCGGAGACCCATCAGATGATTCCAGAAGCCTCCTCTTCTTAGGAGGAGAAGCGTCAACCGGAAGATCGTTGGCTCTCTTCTTTGTGATACTTGACAGAGTCACCCACTTCTTCCTCTCCGTCATCTCTCTAATGATCTACTCTCTCTTGTAGAAACTTGGGTAGATGGAGGAAGAGAATACAGATCGGCGGGCGCCGCCCTCATCTTTTCCTAACAGGTCTCGGGCAGTGTGTCCACCATTGCGATAGTTCGCATTCCAAGACCCATATCAATATTCACGCCCTGACAATTCGGGGGGCTGATGTTAACAGGTGGTTCCAGCGCTGCATCCCTGCCATACACGTAGCGCCTAGCTGACATTTGGCCTTTATTTATTTACTAACTTATTTATCTGTTCTCACAGGTTTCTGACCTCGGTCAAACCTCGGACACGAGGAGTCAACCAAGCCTCGTCCACAATAAGCCAGGACCATCCCTGATAACGTCGATGACAATGTTACAAAGCAGTGCTTGTCACAATCAGCTTGGCCATACCGTGTCGTTCCCCATACAAGACACTTTTTCCAGACCTACAAATCAAGGATCTGCATGCTCCAGCCGTCACAGATTCCCAGAAGCAGTACCAATATTAAAAGATGACATCCTCCTTTTGCGGCTTTTGGTCCCTCCAGCGGCCGACAAACGGCGTGAACTCAGAGCTTGTTCACCTCCTTTCCTCTAGAAAATCAGGATAAAGCTGCACCATCCGCTGCCTACAATACTCCTGAACAGTCTTCAAGCAGGGAGGATCCGAGATTACAGATCAAAGATCAGGTCAAGGAGATCAACAGAAGCAACCAGAGTGAAAGCATATTCCCTGATTCTCTCATTCTCATTGTATTAGAGCACCAATTGAGGAGCTCTTTCTCTCTCTCTCTCTCTCTTTCCCAAACATTGTATTAAGCCTTCACGGCTACCTTTTCCTGTTAGTGAAATCCCTTCGCTGATCGCTCGGTGGACGTAGGGGACCTCCTCCCTGAACCACCTTAAATCTTAGTGTGTTGTTCTGGATTCCCCGAACTCTCCTTCTCTCTCTCTCTTAAGCCTCTGCTAACAGGCTTACCTCTCTGTGTGCCGCCGTACAATCTGTTACAGAGTTGAGACAAATATTGGTTTGTTCTTGTCATATTCACCGCATAATTTTCTTTCACTGTCAAAAACTTATCAAATGGAATAGAGGCTACATTTTAAGACAATGGGATGAGTTTTTATACCATTTTCGCATGGCTACTACAGATTGTTTTGTTAAGGAAAATTATTTACTTAAACTTGATAATGGCACACCAAACATATGCTATAAGCTCGTAATAGCTTAGTTCTAGACAGATCAATAACATCAATAGAAGCACAAATAACAATAAAAACAACAAACCAAGTCTTTATCCCACTAAGTAGAATCGGCTACATAAATCCTTTTTTTCTATTACACTATCAAATAACAAATTTTTATTTAACTCCAAAAATGTAAAATCACTCTTTATAGTTTCTGATCATTTCTTTTTTAGCATTTTTCTTCCTCTTTTTGCATGAATAAGATTTAATAATTCAACTTTCTTTACCGAAATTTCTATTAACTTACGACTTATATGTCCAAACCATTTAAGTTGATTCTCTTTGAGTTTATTTTCAATTAAGACCACTCCAACTTTCTTGCGGATATACTCATTTCTCATCTTGTCCTGTAGTGTGTACCTGCTCATTTACCTTAGCATCCTCATTTCCACGACATTGATCTTATTTATGTGTTTCTACTTTATAGGCCGGCATTCAGCATCATGTAATATTGCTGGCCTAACAACTGTTTTATAAAATTAACCTTTAAGTTTAAGTGAAATTTTTTATCACACAATACGCTAGATGAACTCCTTCACTTTATCCATCATGCCAATAACATCACCATCTATTTCATCATTATTCTGTATAATTGATCAAAGATATCTGAACTGTTTGCTCTTCTTGATAATTTGAACATTAACAGACCTCAAAAAATAGAAAAAAAGCATCAATAGAAGCATAGATATAAACATTGTTGATTCAAGTCATAAATCCATCATAAGGAACATTAAAGACATTATTAAATGAGCTTTTTTCCAACTTACAAGTACAAAACATTGGTTTTTCATGACTTAGACAACAGACCAGAATTCCTCAAAAACTGTCTAAACATTGAAAAGAATTTAATGGAAGGCTTCAAAATGTTTGTAGCATAGTACAAATCATGTAAAAAGCAGTCATAGTTTCTATGATCACATCAGCTAATATTCCTATGCAAATCTAAATTGGTTGATATCTTCATATTGAAATGCCTTGAATCCTAATGCTTATATGTTATCAGTCAATTACCTGATTCGATCCTTTAGTAGGTGCACTTGATGTTTCAGAGGTCTAGATTCATTTTATGAAGTAAGATATTTGATCTGATATGTAAAGGTATTTCGAGAATTGAATATCTATTTCGGAAGATCATGCAACCTCAAATTGGCTTAGGCGTAAGTAAGATTTTGTCAATATTTTGTATAGCAGTTTCTTTCTGTAATCCTAAAATTTTTAACCTTGTCATTTGTCAACTATTTGTGTTACATGTTCTCTTTGATCCCTATTTGTATCTATTTTTTAGCATTACACAATGCATCATGCTATTCAATTTAATGCACTTCCTAATCATTTTGGCTGAAAGGTCTTCTCTGAATCAACAAACAATGGAAAGATCCTCCAAACCTATGATTTCTCAAGCAGAAAGACTTAATTCTTTCACAAATACAACGAAAGGTAACAATAATATGGTGCAATATTAAGAAACCCAAAGCTCACTGAATGCCTGTTATATTATTAGCTTATTCTCTGGCTTCCAGTTGCTAGAATAAATTGCCCAAGTTATTGCTAAGATTTTCCTTTTATAAAAGAAAAATTGCACTTGTGGTCTTGCTTCTTTTTTTGAAGAAGAAGAATTGCAGTCGTTAAACCACTTCATCAACTTCAAGTGCAACTTAGGGCAACTTCGCAATCAAAGAGAACTCTTGTTTTGTTCATTGGGACAAAAGGGTTTGTTTAACTAAATGAGAGAAGACGGTGATGGGGGAAGAGAAAAAGAAGAAACCTTGATGTGCTCCCAGGTGTCGGCGATGGTAAGGGGGCCGTGCTCCTTGACGACGTCAAAGATGGCACGGGTGATAGTTTGCACTTGCTCCGGTGGCGTTTTCAGCTCGATCGGCTTCATCTTTAGCTTTGGCTTCTTCGGCCGCCGTCCTAAACATGGATCCTCTCCCCCGTCAATGGGCACCGATGGCCGATGGGCCTCCACTCTCAGTTTCTCGCCTGAAATATAATTTGAATTAACTCAAAATTTTATATATACATATATAATATAAATAATTTTAATATATTATATTTACATAAAAAAAAATTTATATAATTTAATATGGTGATCTAGTTCAGTATATTTGACGTTTTTTTCTCTAAAATTAAAAAATTAAATCTCTATCAAAATATATTTATATATTTTAGTATAATGAGGAATTCGACATCAACAACTTAGCAGCAAAAATAGACTTTTTGAGCAGAAGGAAATGATATTCACTACGAGCAGGCAACCGAAAAGCATAAAAGTACACTATTATAGATGGGGCTCTAACCAGAATATCACAAAGAAGATTAAATGTGTTCCATGAGGTGCAAAGTGTTGAACCTCTAAATTTTGATGAATACAATTAATTTAGCATTATGGACTAATCATCTTACTAAGTGTGCTTTCAGGTCATTTATATTATGATTAAGGTGAAAGTCCAAGTTCAAGTTTAAGAAAAGAAGTTTATTACTTGGTTCTTTTTTATTTTCTTTTCTAGGACTTAATTATAAGCATGCATGTTTTTGCCAAGGATTTAACTTGTACTTAATCTTAGTTAGCCTAAGGTCTATCCATTCTTTGTTAATCCTTGCTAAAAATTTCATCTCCTTGAGCTGCAGGAAAAATAGGTCGATTTCCAAAATCGACCGGATCTCTCTAGACTGGCCCAAACTCAGCTGCCCAGCTGACCGTTTGGCCTACCCAAATACCCAAAAATTGAGAATATCTTATGTCCACTGTCTTGTTTCTTGCAGCCCACCTTTTAAATATATTTTAATTTGAAACATCTCTCAAAAACTATTTATTTACTCTTTGTTCATTTTTAAAAAGGAAAAATATTTGCACTTTCCATTTCACTTGTTCATTTCAGCAGTCCTTAAGTGTTATGCTGAATGTATTGTCCACCTAAACTCACTAAACTAGTTTTAATCTATCCCAGGTGGCATCCTCTCCTTATTTTTAACTCTTGGGTAAAAACTTGGGTGTTTTTAGCCACTTTTTTTCATATATTCCTTTTGCTAAAAACAAAATCCTTTAGCATGCTTGTTTATGGGAAAGGGACAAACTATTATTTTATGCTTTTCATCAACCTCCTTTCCCAGGTTTATTCTTTTGTATTTTCCTTGTTTCAAGCTTGGTTGAACTTAATCATTATCTTTAAGTTTTAAAATCTGCCGAACCATTTCTGCCTCCAACGGTCCAAAGGACATTTCATCATCCAGAAATGTCTGAAATGCCCTCCGCTTGTTGTTTTCTCATTTGTCCACTTGTATGACATGTCAAAATGCTTGTCTACAATTGGCTAATTCAAACAAAGGGCAAATGTATCAAGTTTCTTGCTTACCACCTGTTGTAAGTAAATAAAAGCATTCATTTCCTGCTGTTCTTCAATCTTCTTCCTGCCCAAAAATCTTCCAGCTCTCCTTCAAGCTTCTACTTGCAAACAAGCCTTCTCAAGGAGAAACAAAAGAAGAAAAAGTGCTGCGTTTTTCACTGATCTGAAGCCAAGAACTGTAACCCTTACTGTTCACATTTCTCTTGCCTTTTTGGTTTTGTCGCAGCTTTCAGTTTTTCATAATCTGAACCTCTCCTGTTTTGTTTTTGTTGGAATATAAAAGCAAGACTGTTAGCCAAATAGTTTCATCTCTTAAAGCTTGCTTTTTCCTGAATATTTTGAGATACCTTCTTCTTTTCTTTTACCCCAAGATTACAGAAATTAATCTTGGACTTCTACGAGTTTTTACCCTTGGCAAAAATTGTTGTATGCATAGAGCTCTTCACTGTAATTTATTTTTCTGTGTGCTTAAGTTGTAATTGAGCTAGCAAAGCTAGCAAAATCTTGTACCCTTCTGTATTTTTCTCTGAGATTGTTTTTGTAGGTTTGCTCGGCTTTGGTACCTGTAAAAAGCCGTGGTGTGTAGGTTTTCTTGACTTTGATTCCTGTAAAATGCCATAGAATTGTATCGGGTTTATTCGGCTTTGGTTCCCGTAAAAAGCCGGGGTGATTTAGTGGAATTCCCATTTGAGGAGTGTGGGGAGTGGACTAGGCGGTAAGCCGAACCACTATAAATTTGTTGTGTTCCTTTCTTTTTGCTCCTAACTCCTTTGGACCAAAGTAATATATCATATCTAAATCTAGGTATTTTAAAGTTATACAAAATCTAAAATATTTTTATTAAAAACAGATATATGAATAGTAAACTCTAAATTTACTATTTCTGGTCTCTTTTGATTCATTTCTGCACTGCTCTGTGAACCTTGGTCGATTCCTGAAATTGACCGGATTGTTCTGGAAAAATTTTCTGCACTGTTCTGTGAACCTTGGTCAATTCTCAAAATCAACCGGACTGCTCGGGTAAAATTTTCTGCTCTGCTTTTTGCTGTCCAGGTGATATCAGAACTCAGTATACTTGGTCATTTTGATAAACTTAAATTTGCTACCTCTTATTTCCTTCTTTTTCTTAATTAAAAGAAATCATTTTAAATTATTTTTAATTCCCAATTCACCCCCCTCTTGGGAAGTCTCTGGGCCAACACAAAGTTCAACTATTGACTTACAAGGAATTCACTCTGAATCCTACTACAATAAAAAAGAAGTGAAAGTAATTGATAAAATATCATGTCTAAATCACAGGAAAATGTATCAACATCTTCGAAAGAAAATAATTATAGATAGTTCTCATGAAACAGTGGATATGGTGACTTGAAGCAATAAATGTAGAATATATGAGATAAAACCATTCAAATAGGATGAATCTTCGTGATCTTTGTTAAAGCCAAGAGGCTAAGGGTAGTCCAAGCAAAAGGATAAGTATACCTCTTGCAAAGACAGGGCAACTTGAGCAGAAAAGGCTGCGATATTTCCATTGTACCTAACAGCAGCGCTAGGGGTCAGGAAGGGAGAGAAGTAGCCATCACCATTACCAGGTCTATAAATGGAAGCATGGTAATTTATAGAAGAATTCTGTGGGACCTCAGTAATAAGGCATTTATAGTTCTCATCATTGTTGCTGTAGTTGTATACACATAATCAAGTATCTCACCAGTGCATTACTTATGCATAACGCATGCAAAATAAAAGAGAAAGAGTTCTACATTCAAAACATGTGGAAGTTTTATTTTTATAAGAACATGCATAATCAAATATCTCCACCTTCCATTTCAATAATCTTGCTAAATTTGGTGCAACTCATTTCCTACTCACAGTGATCCTTTGCCTTGCAAGGAACTTTAACTTTGCTCTCCTCAGAATCTCCAACGCGTGAGCACTGTTGCTATCCTTGCACCTCACAGACAACACCACCTGCCAATGACAACCCTAGCACATGTCCCCTTATGCAAATGGAGATATTAAAATTTCTAAGTCTGACTAATGCCAATAAATGATTCTTAATCAATATCAAACAAATATGTACAAAATTCTCGAAATTGAATCACATTACAGATATTTAGCTAACTTGCTGCAGTTTCTTAAGAAAGCTTCACAAATGTTCACAGAACTGTCAGAGACAATGCAGCAGAGCGCAACACGACGCCGTCATCTTCCCATTTCGCCTGTGGGGCAGCAGCTCCAGCAACATATGCCTGTTGATATTTTTAAAGCAATCACAGAGTAAGCCATTCCGTAGAAAAGAGCTGAACCCAATTTGAGAACCAATGGAATCACTCAAAAGTAACCCAAATATTTTAGTCTTAATTTCTGAATTTATGTATTTAATTTTATTCATCCTATGAAATTTATCAATAATAAGCACATTAGGACATAGGCCAGGGCTTACTAAAACTATGATTCATTATTTGTATAATGTTAAATAATTTTAATATAATATACAGTTGTTTTACATACAAGCTAGTATGCGATTAGCGGTAGAATAGAGGACTAAATCTTGTCAAATTTTGAACCAACTCGAATTATATCCGATTTTGATTTTGGATAAATTTCGAGCCAAGTCCAGCTCAAGAGTTTGGATTTTGAGCTGCCTTTAGCTCGCTTGAAATCGTTTCGATGACAGCCCTAGACCTCAGTTCATTGTATCGGATCAATTCTCAATCCATTTATGCCACCACTATTTCCTAGTTAGCTAAGTATAATTAATTTCAAAAATGTTTAAAGAATGTTTTTGAAATTCATATCAATAAAATATATAAGTTATTATGACCTACCATATAAGCTACGTCTTAAATATGAGATCATGATACAATATATATATACATATATATATATGCAAATACATATATATATATTATAAAACTATTGTATCCTGATGTATCTATATCCTACTTTCTTAAAGTTTATTATATCGATGTATTCGTATCATATTTTATCTGTATTGTCGTATTGTACACATACTTCATAGAATGAGTATAATATAGTTTCTATTGTGCATGCCTCTATCACATTTTTCTATAATGGAACCGGTACTTCGCCCTCTATTTTTCATGTTGTACTTTCAAATTTTACCGATATCACTAACAACCTTTGTGCAAGCATGATAAAAAAAAATATCTTAGAACATGACAAAAAAATTTCAAATAACATTCAAGAAAAATGAGCTTCTTAAGTAATGTACAGAAGTACCTTGCCACTGCTAATTCCAGCAGCTAAAGCAACATGCTGCTCTTCGAGTCCAAATTCATAAAAATAGTAGGTCCTGAAGATATCACAGTGGAAAACATTTTCAGCAAATCAGCAGCTTTTGCAACATTCTCAGCAGTTTATTAAATAATATAAGAGATTTTTTCTGTATGTATTAACTACGACTCAACTTCTATTTAGACGGTAAAAATTGATTAAAAAAATGCATATAATACAAACAGATCTCCACTTGTGCCTCAAGTTACAAAGACTGACAAATGGCTGGGAGTATTACAAAAAGGTCCCTCAAATTTGAGGTCAAAATAGTTAGAATACTGACTTTATAATTAAGAATTAGTTAGGTATGTGTCGAGAAATTATGCGTAGCAGAAAAACTCAGATCACCAGGCATATACTTAGCCAGTAAATACAAGAAATATAGATAGTAAAAAAACGATGCCACCACAATAACACTGGATTTACGTGGTTTGAAGGGATCCATCTACATTCATGGGGAGAGCAGAAAAAGCCTTTACTATGTAGAACATCAGATAGAAAGAAAACCTTACATCAATCACCAACTTCTCGATCTCATATGGGATACAAAAAAAAGATCTTGTACTCCTTCCAGATTAAATAATCCAATCACAATTGCCTTCAGATTCCTACAAAATCATATTTGTGACCAACGAAGAACTAAGAAAAATCACCGTCTTAATCCCCACGTGAATCTCCAATTCACGTTTCCTATGAGCATTTAATGAACTTGACAATCACATGACAATCCTAGGCTTACAGGTTTTAAACACATAATAGTATCCCTAGCATTTTCTGGCAAGCCATAAGGACTATAGTAATCCTTACTAGCATTAACAACCTTATCCAAGTTAAGTGAATTATCCAAATGGGTCTTAATGGGCTCAAACCCACTACATGCTTTAATCCAAATCGCAATGCAACAGGCATGTTTCAAGCCATTTTGCAATTCAGCCAAGACTAAGTATCTATAATACCTCTCAATATATAAGCATCTCTTGAGATATCAACGATCGTTAAAGGACAAGAAGATCAGTCATTCAGAAAGTAAGGTTTCAATTGGCAGTGCTAACAGATGAAATCAATCAATGCAATTGTTTATGCAATTTCACAGTCCCGAATGAAATAAAATTCATGGACCAAAATGTAATACACCTTAACAGCAGGAACTCCTAAATAGTTCACCCTTGAGAGACTTAAGTAAATTATTTTTTAAGAGACTAAGTAAATTATTTTTTAAGAGTAAGTAAATTCTCCACGCTTGTACATTTTCTGAACTTCAAAAGTACAATAAAAATGCATGTCTAGATTTACCTAGGCATTTCATCATCTTTCACCTTATAACTACGAGCAGAGTACAATTTCGCGCCACCTGAAAAGTTTATTTTTCTGATGTTATTGAAACATCTGAGAGTTCAAAGAATGATATTTCAAGGTCATGATTTCACTGCAAAACAAACCAGATTTAAATATGTACTATCTTGGCCAGTAAAAAATTACAAATTTCTGTTGATATTTACAATGCAACAGTTTGTACAAAGAAATAAATCTCATAATTACGTTTCTTTGCCTACAACAAGGGTAAGTATTTTACCTAAAACAATGAAAACAACAGCAACAACAATAAAGCCTTAATCCAAGCTTAGTTAAATAGATTTCTCTTCTTCATTCAATTCTATATGAATCAAAACCCTATGTGACACTAAGTGATTCAAGGTCATAGGTAATGATATCCCATAATTTTTATCTCTGTTTCTAACAATGTGACATCTTTACCAAAAAAAAAAAAAAAAAATAGTTTATATGTGACTTAAATTCCTTGAGAATATAAAATTTTCATTTTGGTTGTTATAAGAGAGAGGACTAACACAACACAAGAGATGGACTTTTGCGACCAACACACAGAAGCTTTTGGCTTCTATAAAAAGTGTGTTCTTGACAAGCATAAAATGTGTCATTTGACAAGGAAGCACACAAGATGAAAGGAACTTCAGACTATATTTATTCAAATCTTTGGCCCATCAAATCACCTCCATAATGACTTCCAAGGAATGCATCGGCCTATTTCCTTAAATAAAAGACAGATGTTATTAGAATCTTCAAGCAGCAACAGAAGACTCTTATCAACGAGCAGACAAACAAGTGGATAAAGCATCTTCGCATTAACAATAAGTTGGATTCAGTTCAAGAGAGCTCAATAGTTACTACAGCAAAATGCTTGTTTCAAAAGGCCAAACAAAAATAGCGTGGCTATACTATATAATAGACAATCCTGGAAAGAGAAAAAGGTATGTACTCTACCCGAGTAAATTGGGATGAAACAGCCATTACAAAATATTATTACATC
Source organism: Apostasia shenzhenica (assembly GCA_002786265.1). Lineage (NCBI taxonomy): Eukaryota > Viridiplantae > Streptophyta > Magnoliopsida > Asparagales > Orchidaceae > Apostasia > Apostasia shenzhenica. Next base: position 593,526 of record KZ451923.1, read on the forward strand.
AATTACTCCCCTCATTCAGCTTTCGAATTGTAGGAAAAAGAGTAACATTCAGTATGTTGATCCTCCTAATTACTTGGAGTTGACAATTTTTAGTTGTTCAATGAATGCAAGGGAGGTAAGTCGGATTCTATGTCCAAGAAGTGCAAAGGCAGGTTGGCTAAGCGTTTTAGATTTTGGAGCTCAGAGGAGGCTAAAATCATCACAATCTATTGACAAAATTTTTTATAAAGAATGTTTGTTCTCAAAATCTATCAATAGTTCTAAATTAATAAGTAATCCAAGGTGTTTTGACGAGGTGGAATAAAAATTTTGGCACCACATCCCTCGACATTGACATAGGAAAGTACAAAAGACAAAAAGGAACAGGCACCGCCATTAGTGCAAACCTAGTCTATTGACAGTGACAACAGAAGAAAAATTCGACCACCACAAAAGTACGCAGAGTTTGATCTTATTACTTATGCTTTCTCAATTATGCAGAAACAGGTGACTTCGATAAGTCATACACATTTATAAAGGGAGTCTTAGTTGCAATTTTTTTCAAGGTGATTTGACTTCCTCAGAGAGAGTTGCCTTAGATGGTTTGGGCATAAGCCGTAGGACAATAAAAACTCCAATAAAGAGACTTGAGTTATTAAATTTTTTGTGTTAAAAGATAAAGAGGAAGATCAAATAAGACATGGCAAGAAATCATCAGAAAAATAAGACATTTGGAGTTAAATGAGGTCTTGTTGTTTGATAAAGCACAATGAAAATAAAAGATTCATATAGTCAACCCCACATACTAGAATAAATGGTTTGTTGTTGTTGTTGTTGTTGTTATTGCTCGCTATAGCCAAGTAAATGGAGTTAAAAAAAAAAGATTTGGAAATTTACTGAGCATCTCAAAGCAAGAAGGTGGTCAAGTGTTAATACACATACAAGAAGGAAGGTATAAAGGCCTAATTTGGTAAGTGCCCAATTTAGGGCAAAATAATATTTTATTAATATTTTAAATTTATCATAAATTTCGATAACTTTATTTCACTTTCAATACAAATTTCAACATTAAAAATCAATTTTATTTCACATTCAGCACAAATTTCAACTTTAGATCAACTTTATTTCATATCTTGCACACCTCCTCCTAATATTAAAATAAATTTCTTTATCATCAACTCTATAAAGTAATTTATTTTTCTTTCTTTACCATTTTTTGGAAAGTTACCAAACAAGGTCATAGAGTGTTGAGGATACCAGATACAACACTAAACTATGTCAAAGAGTACAATTGGATTCCTAGCATCAACTTCAACAATGTATTTTCTTTGCTTATGAAGCACACGTCTACTGCATTGCTCAGGCTAGTTGCACAAAAGGATATGATTTTTCTGCATGAACAGCTAGAGGAAAAATTTTGTATGCAACAACCCTAAGATTTCAAGGTTACAAACATGAAAAACCACATGCTCGTTTTAAAGAAATAATTAAGGGCATGTTTGGCAATTACCCAAAAATGGGCAAAATATTTTTTTAATAATATTTTAAATTTATTATAAATTTTAATAACTTTATTTCACATCCAATACAAATTCCAACCTTAAAAATCATTTTTTTTTGACATCCAACACAAATTCCAACCTTAAAATCAACTTTATTTCACATCCTACACACCTCCCAATATTAAAATAAATTTATTTCCCATCAATTTTATAAAATAAAATATTTATCTTTCCTTACCCAAATTTATCCTCCAACCAAACAAGCCATAAATTACTTAAAACAATCTCCTCAACAATACAATAAGAGGTTGCAATCTCTTATGCTAAGCCATGAATTTTACAAATACAACTAGGACACTCACATGTATCCAAAGAAGCTGTAGGATGGTTCTTTCGTCAACCTACTCCTCTATGTTGACATGTTGATAACCTCAAGACATGTTGAAATTCAAAGTTTAAAGAAACTTGTTAGTACAAAGTTTAGAGTAGAAGATTTAGGTGCAACTAAGAAGATACTTGAAGATCCACAAATGACAATCAAAATAGCTCTACATGCTAAAAGTCCTTAAAACGTTCAGAATAAATGATGTCAAGTTAGTTTCTATGCCTATTTTTGCACAGCAAATGAAGGGTGTTGCTTGTAAGAGACCAGTAGGAAGTCCAATGTATTCCATAGTTTGCAATCAATAGGATTTGGGACATACAGCTAGTGTGGCTAGTAAATATATGGCTAATCTAGGATGACAACACTGGCAGATAGTCATGTGGATCTTACAGTATCTAAAAGGCACTACAGAGTAAGGCATGTTCATAGATCTAGACAATATACGATCCTTACCAGTTTAGTCTTCGCTTTAATAAAATATGCAATTAGTTGGAGTTCCTTGTTATATCATAAGATGGTATTGTCTACAATAGAGACAAAATATATGGCAATCATAAGGCTATGAAGAAGGCAATCCGACAAAATATAACAAAAATCTCAATGTGTTCATCTCCTTCCTTTATAGTAGTTTACTTCTTGTTACTGTCTTTTATCTTCTCAAAAACACTTCCTCCACAACAAATGTCAAAATATTCTATAGATGACATATCTACGATAATGCTGGTGATATTATGAGCTACAACCAACCCTTTGAGGCATGGGTAATTTATCACTCAGTCAATGAGTGATAAAGCTCTCTACAAATACATAGCCATAGAAGTCAAAAAAAGTACTAATTAGTTTTGTTGCAAAGCGCCTTAGTCTTTACACATTAGTATTGTATTTGCATAATAAACATTAGGTAAACAAAAAGTCATAGTCAATCAGCTAACTAATAAGAGAAAGTATATCGTACAACACTATCAGCAAAGTGGGCTCAAGCAGCTAACAGTCAATTATCAAAATGCATCGTGACAGGATACTGACAACAAAAATTCTGAAAATTCTCAGGAATATTTTGTAAAAGCAACCTTCTATTAGCCCATTTGAAATATAAGATCTAACAGATCCATGAATAATCTTTCTTTCAATTTAAATCTTACCCGGCACAAAGATCTTTGATGATTCCTTGAGAGACCCTATATCTGTGATATCTTTTGCCTAAATAACAAATTAATCTGCTCTGTGAGGGAACAAATAAAAATGCCGGTATTTACTCTTTAGCAGACAACATATTAGATACACTATTTTAAAGTTTTCCCTAAATCCTTTACATTCATAGGAACTACACACATAACCTAGAAAATACTGTACCATTGTATTAGTGCAACTTGTTAGTGAAAATATTTCTCTGTTGCTAAAAGTAATAATAATAATAATATTAGAAATCAAGCTTGAACTTTCACATAAATCAACATTCATGCATGCAATAGACTAGCACACCATTTACAAACCCATATACACGGGACATACCACAGATGCATAATTTTAGAATGAATCAAGAAACAAGGAAAAACATTCTATTGTTGTCGAAGAATAATGAGTTACACAAAACGACTTACTCAAACAGATCAATTATCTTGCTGCTAAGTATAATAAAAACGTTATAAGATACTGTGGCCTAATCTTGAAAAGCTGGATAATGAAAGAAGAGATACATTCATTCACATATACACCTGATCAAAATCAAGCAAGCCATTCAGGAACAAGAAAAATAAAGGTTGTTATCAACACATCCCACAAAATCAAAATACTTGCCATACCTCTAGAAAAGTGATCTTCAGTTGATTTGATGGTCGAATCATGACACTCAAGACTTCAGATCTACAGCAAAGTGAGCATGTTGTTGGTGTTAGATGACAACAGAAATACTTGAAGAAGCTACTAGCAGACTTTCTTTATTAAGGCCTTATTTGATGATGTCCTCTGACAATGCTATGGGTGCTTTTTTTCATAAATGCATCATATTGGCCTTTGGTTACCCAAAATATGTTATGACTCGGGAATAATTTTATATTCTAATATGGTCCTTCATGCAAAAGCTTATTTGCTCTAAACCTAAACATGGATTAAATTTAGTGTAATTTTTTTCAAAAAAAAAAAAATCAAAAGCAAATTTGTAACCACCAAGACTTGAATTTGATTACTTTAGCTCCTGTACCATATTAAACCTTTGGTTACCAACTGATCCAAAGCTTGAGCTTGTATGTTCTGATCTAGGAATAATTTTGGAGTCTCAAACATGGTAAATAAATAATATTTCATTCTTAAAGTATTTTTATGGTTGTTGACGTAAGAGATTGAAGTTCCGAGGATCAGCGGCATGCAAGGTTTCCTACTAAAGTAATAAGCGTACAAAGGAGCCAAAAACCAATCACAAGGAACACCAAATGTAAAGTGGATCATGGATGATTCCTCTTCGTACACCGAAGCGTCAAATCAAAATTTCACTAGACTCAAGATGTTGGTCCTTAAGACAATTACAAGGTTAAAGTTTAAGAGCAACAATACAAGAATTCTCTATTATTTGCCCTCTAATGGAATTCTAATAGGGTATTTATGAGTAAGCCATACCCCAACCTATAGGTTACAGATTAAAAAAGAATGAAACTTTCAGTTGCAAGCAGAGCCGCTGTTGTATCAAGAAAAAGGACACCATGATTCTTGATTAGTTAGGCTCTTTGAGTTCGGCTAACCAGCGAACTACAAATGTAACCTACAAATCCCCTTCCACTGATCAAGTTGGAGCCACTGTAACCGGAGATACAATCCAAGAAAATGCTGAAGTGTCAATCATCTTCCAACAGAATTCTGTTAGAAGTGCTGATTATGCTAAACATCATCTTCAGCATATCATCTGCTGAGCAACTGCCGATATCGATGTTGCGATTCTTCGAAAAAGTTTAAAAATAACATCGGTTAGTAATAGTCAGGCACGATCTTTGAAATATCGTCAACCAAGGTAGTGATAACAAATTTTGACTGCCATATGTATGGTCATGATGCAACATTAAATCTACCTGTAAACATCAGCCCCCCATATGTTTAGACGTGAACATTCATATAGGCCCAGGCATATGTCAGCATGATGTGGATGAGCACGTTGCCCTATATCAGAGAAAATAAATATTGGGCAACCTCTGACAGTTAATCTTCTGTTCATTTGCCCTTTTATATCTAGCAAAGAATAGCAGTTAGGTATTAGAAGAATGGAGGAACAACACAATTAGGCGGAGTTAAGATGCTTGTTAGGAAGGAGGAACAAATGTTCTAGTGCCTCTCCTAGTATTCTTCCAGTTGAGAAGAAGAGAGCAGTGACTCCGCTACGCCAGAAAGTAAATAGTTGGCCAGACAAGAGCAAGCGATTCCAATCCCTGCAACTTCAGCACGTCCAAAAGCAAATCCTGCTTCACCACCATCTGAAGTTGCAATTGCCCTCTCCAAAGATCCATCGGCTATAGAATCACCTGCTGCACCAGAAATTATTAGGGTGGACGAAATAGAGGATTTGTCCGAGTCTTCTGCAAAACAAAAGACAATAAGGAGATGATAGAATGGAGGTAAGCACTACCCATGCTTTTTCAAAGGGGATAATACTCCCTCCAAGTAAGGTATTGTTGAAGAGATAAAGTTTGAAGCAATTGCCAGCATTAGTGTCGAGTCCACATCCCCCAACAATAGGTCACCTGAGACCTCTTTAGCTACAGATAGTTGCATGCCGCCTAAGAGCCCCTTAGTAATAAACCTTCCAGGCTTCTCTTCCCTAAAACCACCATTATCTTCTGTTTGGTAGAAATCAAAACTACTAGTTCCCATATCCTTCCCAATACCTACTAGGATTACTATAGGCAACAAGATTTCTGAGACTACCAAGAAGAAGGAAAAGAAAAAAACGAGGAGACATCGAAACAAAATTGTCTGTCAAAGTGCTCCAGCCATCCAAACTCGCATTGAAGGAGTTGTTATTGGTATGGGGAAGACACTTGGTGATAGACTTTTTGTGGTCCGAAAAGAGGAGGAAGCAATTCTTAAAGCTTCCAAGGAGATGTCTAACACATTGAGGGTCATGAAGAAAACCAAGAAAGTGATTTAGTCAGCTATCATAAGAGGGTGACTGAGCTAGAAGAGGTCCTCAATAAATCAACTCATCAATCTCTATCATTCCATGAGGAGGAATTGGGGAAGTTGTACAAGTCTGAAGATAAAATAGCTTCTCTGGCACCAAAGAATGCAGAGTGGGCGAAGAAATCGGAGTCTGCAAGGGGAGAGTTTAGTCGTTCCATTCTGATATCCACCATGCCCATAGCGAACATGTAAAAGATTTCCAAAAGAGGATCAAGAAGTTGGATCAAGAGAAAAAAGGTGTTGGCCAAGGAACACTATTACTACAAGGCCCAAGTAGCAGAGGCAAAGGAAAACAAAGGTTCGAGTCAGAGAAAACCTCTTAGATGTCAACCGCCATAACGAGCTGATGAGGTTTGAGATCCACGCCCTACGCATTCTAATAGACAAAAATCAAGGCTAGAAAGGACAACGCATAGCAAATTTGAAGGGAACGATGAGGTAAGCAGTAAATATCATCAGCTCCTTAGCCGCAAAAAGCTATGTGAAGAATCAAACACCATTTGATATGCTCCTACAACATTAGTTGATAGCAGTATTTTGATTCAGGAGAATATCAAAGGGCCTGCTATACTCCCTTTCTGTGGCCACAAAGACCCAAAGAGATTCTTCGATATTGGGAGCTACGCTTTGGAGGAAGTTCCCCCTTAAGTAATGTACGTTGGATGGGAAAACTGGCCATCATCACCTTACAAGAGGCCAAAATGAAGACGAAAGCGCTCTCCCAGAATAGTAGCCACGACCTCCAGCAGAATAGAAACATTGCCTTTTTTCCTCCTCTTTGATACAGTGCTCAAAAACATGTAAGAGACAAAATAAACTCATGTGTTGTAAACAAACAATTACTTACTTCGATATAGAATAAAAATTCAATGCTAATGCTATGTGGCATTTTATCATTGCTCTAACAAGAGTTGTAAACTAACATTTATCTAGTAAAATAAGATCCTGCCAAGTAAAATATCACATACGACAGTATATTAATAGTCAATATACTACCAAACCAATTATCGTACACGATGAGCGGTTATTGTAGAAATTCTACCAACCATCATACACGACGTATAATCACTGTATATCGCGCACAGTAGTTGAGATCAAGAATTTTAAAAAAGTATTTAGAAGGAGATGCCAAGAAATTCGTGCAACACTTTAGAATTGTCACTTCTCTGAGAAGGTACGATCAGATCTTCTCCATCTGTCAAAATCAAGTTTGGATGATCAAAATTTCTTTCTTAATCTTTGCAGTAGTATATCTCCCACACCTTTCTGAATTGAGGTTCACCCGAACTATCGTGCCCTTCTTAAGCTAAATCCTAACCTCTCACCCTTCTCAGAGTCAAAATCCATCATAAGATCAAGGGAGATTGACTGAGCAAAGCTAACTAAGCAATTCCTTCAGAATCAATCCTACCAAAAGAGTCTAATGATGGAACATGAAGTTCTGAACACCACCAGAGGGTTTAAGGGAAACCCCAACATCATCGTCATCCCTCCCCAAGCTGAAAATCGTCAGAACAAGCCTCTAGAAGACGCCATCTGCTTCTACAGAGCACAACTAGAGTATGGGATGATCCTTCCTCCACAACCAATGTTCACTAAGATCTTCAAAGCCTATCAAATTGTGCAAGCGCAACTAGTCCCCAACGCCATCGCCTACATCTATTCCTTCATTAAACTGTTCAGAGCGCAGAACATTCCCTAGAGCTTGAATTTGTTCAAAAGTCTCTTCAGCTAGATAGGGATTCCACGACACAAGGGTTGCCTGGCCCTATGCTCCAAAACAAAGAAGACAATGTGATTAGGAGCCAGTAGTTCCTACTCGGACCGGAGAGAGTATTATTTCTTTGTAGGGGTTGATCTAGGCATTCCAAAGAAACCATCACTATGCCTACCGAAATTCATCGAAGATGCCAGATGGATGGCAAGAAGGGACCCTGGGCCATCTTAAGAAGATGAGAAACCAAAGTGGCCCCTCAAGGATTTCCTGAAGTATATGCACCATGATTCCTATATGCAAGCAAAGGCAGAAGAGTATCCCATCTATAAGAAGATTATCCCCTCGACTAGCACAGTTGTCATGAAGAGGGCAAGGAAAGGACAGCCTTTCACCATTTAGCTAGGGAAGGAAGTCATAAAGGCTATGGATGAAGAAGAAATAGATATTCCTAAGCCTACAATTGAGGTGACTCCAATGGATGTAGTATCCTCAGAGGAGGATATTGACAATGATGTCCCTCTGGCTCAAAGGTTCGCGAAAAAGGGGAAAGCTCTTGCCCTCATCAAATCCAAACCAACCCCTAAAAGAAATAAAGAGATCATCCTCGGGGAAGGAAATAAGAAGGATGGAGGAAATACTTCCCCAAGACCTAACCTTGACCTAGTGATGAAGGAAGTTCCTAGAAAGAAGAGAGCCTTCTTAGACAGATCCAGGGGTAAATCAATAAAAGAATAAAAGAGGGTCAGCCAGATAAACCAAATAGCAACACTCATGGGACCTATCAATGGTAATATTTAGCCAGCCCGTCACTCCCTAACCCGCTAATACATGAATTAAGCAACAAATTAACTAACTCAGGGGTGATCCTAAAACAACTTTAACACAGAATAAAACAAACTCAATAGCCAAAATAATATATAAACCATTAAAAATAGGATGTAACCTTGCCTAAGAGGTAGCAATCTTAGAATCTATCAGTACTCACCTAAAATCAGAATCGACGATGTGTGCGATAACAATAATGGGATTATTGTAAGAATTATCTTAGTCAAGGAGGTCCTCCTTGGAGAAGGTGAGTGGAATAGTTGATGTAGTCTGTTGAGTGACGCCACCAACATCAGCAACCTAACGACGAACAAAGTAGGATCAACACTAAAGATTACATTAATAGTTCTAACAACTGTCGGATATGTTTGATTCTGCTAATCCAAACTAAGCGCAGCTGAAGGAGCTTGCGGAAATGGGCCACCGCAACCAGCGGAGGCAAAACCTGTAGAGGAGCCATCGCGATCAATGAAAGAACTAAAGAAGGAGCCGCAACAATCGACGGTGGTGGAGCGACAGGATTTGCCACGGCGTTGATCGCCTAGACTTGTAACAGGGCTGTTGTCTGCTAGACGGTCAGGCCAGCTACAAGATTAGTGAGATTGACAAGTATCTCATAAAATTCATGCATCTAAGTATCTCTAAATGATGAGAAGAAAGACTAAGCGCGACGCCTAGCAATGGAGGTTGATGCTTCATTACTAGATTCCCTGACTAATGGTCCTTCGGCTGGTTGAGCATTCTTGGCGGTGGGGTTGAATTTGCATATCTCGTCTACCATCTTCTCTTTCTCAATTAAAGCAACAAAAATGATGTAAGAGATTGAAGTTCCGAGAATTAGTGGCGCGCAAGGTTTCCAGCCAAAATAATAACCATACAAAATAGCCAAGAACTAATTACAAGGATCAAGAAAATAAGAATTCTCTATTCTCTACCCTCTAGTGGAGCTCTATAGGGTATTTATAGGAAAGTTATACCCTAAGCTTCAAGTTACAAGTTAAAGTAGAATAAAACTTCAAGTTGCAGGCAGAGCCATTTTTGTATCAAGAAAAGGACACCCGAATTCTTAAATAGTTAGGCTATTTGAGACCAGCTAACCGATGAATCGCAACTTGTAACCTACAAATCCTCTTCCATTAATCAAGTTGAAGCCATCATAACTGGTGACACAATCCAAGAAACGCTGATGTGTCAGTCATCTTCCAACAAAATTCTATTAAAAGCAGCCGACATTGATTATGCCAAACATTGTTTCCAACGTATCATCTGTTGAGTAACTGTCGATATCGATGTTGTAATTCTTTGAATAAATTCAGAACTAACATCGGTTGGTAATTGTCGGGCATGTTCATTGAAACATCGACGACAAACATAGCAATAACAAATTTTAACTGCCACGTATACAATAATAATGCAACGTTGAATCCACCTATAAATAATGGTGATCTAATATGATATTAAAACAGAAAAATAAAAAACAATAGTTAAAAAGATGTATGATTATGATTTCTTAGGTTTTAAAGTCACTGCTTAAATTCTTTTCTCAAGGTTATTTTGAGAACTTTTTTCTTGGAAGAATTTTTTGACAAAGCAAAAAAAGTGCACCAAAATTAATAAAATTTTAGCCTTGCATAAACAAAAGCACTTCTTGAGCATACAAACATAATGATAAAATTGGGGATTTTATGAAAGTGATGAGAGAAAAAACAAGGTATCACGAGTTATCAATAAAAATCAAGAACAATGATAAATACAAACCTATCAAGGGATGCAAATCTAGCAGCAAAAGTCTTTGGTTTAGCCTTATCACCATAGAAGGTCTGCCCTGCACTAAAGTCCTAAGAATGCACACAAAAGATGCAATTATGTGTAGGCCGCACTGAGTTCAAAGAAAAGTACATTGATAAGAAACAGAGAAGGATGCAATGAATCCCTAGTGAAAACGCACTTTTGTTCGAAGCTAGGCTGAAGTAGGATTGGGGATTAAATCATCCTGAAATTCAAAACCAACCAAAGCCTCATTCTAAATAGCCAGAAACAATTTTTCCATTCTTTTTCTTAAAGCAATAATTCAACCCTAAACTCACAAATAATTAACTTGGCCTCAAATTTAGGCTGAACAAAACAAGAACCCAACTCAGCTCTCTTTCCAAAGAGAACATTTGCCATTTCATCCTGTAAAACCTACTTTAAGGCCTAATTCGATTGGAGAATATTTGGAGATGTTTAAAGTATTTTTGAAATAAAAATAACAAAATATATTGTAATATAATGATATGAAATAAAATTATTTTTTAATGAGAATTGGGTCAAATTGAAATAAATTTGATTTTTTATTGTAATATGTGTGGATGTTGAAGAAAGTTAATAAGGTTGGGATTTTTGTAAAACGCATAATAAGAATTTTTTTAATATTTAAATTTATGTATGATGTAAAATAAATATAAAATATTGATATGAGTAATCTTGGAGAAATTTGAGCCTTCTTTTGGCCCCAACCAAACAAGACATAGATAATACAAATAGTAGCATAGATAGCATAAGTTATTCTAACTAACTTGATAACTGAAATAGAAAGCAGCTTAAAGTACTATAAAATACAATCAATTTCAAAGATTTTACTGCAGTGAGTTTTGTATCAGAAAGTGGAGTGACATGCAAACTATCTTTCAACAACAACAGTATGAGAAGTCAAGACAAAAGCACAACAAGCGCCTTCTTCTTCACTTGGCGTACACAGATCAAAACCTTACAACTTGTTGACCATAAATACCATAAATACCTAGAACAAGCATTTACTGCTGATAAGTGCTTAAATACAGCATAACAATCCTCGAGGAAGATGGAGACTATTAATAGCAATGGCAAATTATTGCATGTGATATGCATAGTATTCTAATAATATGCTAGATTTATTTCTAATGAGACACATATATTATACTCTCCCTCGGATTTATTTCTCACCATATTCGTGTATTTAACCTTTTTTCTCTTATATCCATCCATATTTCTTTGGATAAATACTCATACTTAAAACGTACACAATAATTAGTCTAACACCAACATAGCACTTTTTTTCAATACAGAGACAATAATATAAAGTAAATGGTAAATAGCATTAGAGCCCTTAATGTTTCAAAGAAGTTATAAATTGGTCCCAACTTTTTAAAAATTTCGATTTGGACTACTGATATTGCAAAAATATTGTTGTTTGGTCTCAATCAAAACATAATTATTATTATTTTACTATTATGTCGTAAATTCATTCTCAATTGTGAATTTTTTGGCTTTTTAGAATATAATTTTGATAAATTAATGTTTAATTTTAGTTTTAAATTTTTAGAGTGGAGAAAGAAAGAGATGAGAGAAATTTTATATTTTTATTAAATTTTCAAAGAACGGCTAGGATAAGCGGATATATTAATCCTTTAAAATGTGTACAATGCTCGAATCAATCAAAAACTAATCAAATTTCACATTTTCTATCATAAAAAGCCACCAAAAAAAACAAGATTCTGAACTGCAGGGCTTTTACGACCTAAGGAACCAAAATCGAGATTTATCAAAAGTTGGGACCAATTTACAACTCCCACCCAACCTCAGAATCCCGGATGCAATTTACCCCGAACTAAATCCAAATTAGCACAAAGTAGCAGCAGGATTCAAAGGAACTAACCTCGGGCTCCATAATATCTTCAAAAAGTGGCGGAACGCGGATGGAGAAGCCATCGCCATAGAACTGAAACCAGGATTTCGTGTTGGAAATTCCGTCAAAAGCTGTCTTCGTAGAAGAGGAAGCCTTACCAGATCCCGGTAAGGTCACGGCGACGGCAGCCGTGAGAATGACCTTCCGCCTCGAGAAGCAACAGCAGAGTGAACCCGTCGTGAAACAGAAGCAAGAAGTAGGGTTAGGGTTTCGGGGAGGAAGCTTAGAACGTGAGGAACAGACGAGTATCGGAATCGCCGCCATGGACGAATGGAGGACCGATAACCTATCTGACACAAGTTTTCAATGGCAAGACTTAATAATAGGTAAATTACAACCAGGTTCTTGTGGTAAGGCTCTGTTTTAAATAGGGTTTGACAACGATTGTAAATTTTGCTTGAATATCAAAATTTACAATAAACTCCCTTTAGTTTTATTTGGCTTAAATTTAACAAAATTTTCGAATCGATTTCGAGTCGATTCAAAAATCGAACGAGTTCCGAGTGAGTTTCGAGTTTCGGATATTTTTAACACCCCTAATTCAAACTCATGCATTTCAATTTTGATGTAAAAAATCAATTGACAGTAGAAGAGCTCTAATTTCATGCATTGGAGATGAACTCATGTTCATGGGGAGAGAGAGAGAGAGAGAGGTCAAACCAAACACATGTGAAAAGCTCTATTCAATGGGAAAAAAATCATAGGAGGGAGAGAAAGTTCAACAGAGAAAAATAATTACAATTGCATTCACTTTACAGTGAACATAAAGGGGAAAAAGAAGAAGAAAACAAAATAAGCCTTCAATTTGTTCATTGGTCGGTGGAAAGGTGGGCAACAATGAGCCCAAGGTGACTAATTGCGACGGTTTGTGTCTCCTTCTAAGCCCTTTGTTCTTTAAAGCCTATACAAGAAGGAAAATGTGTCCTTCATATCTTTGTTGATATTCCTTACAACAGTCCTTACTCCATACACAGGAGCTACATTTCTAGATTTTAACTACACTTATATAGGGAGCAAGGAGTCATTTTTTACCAGTGCGATTGCAGTAGGCTCAAAAACAGCTGGTAAAGACATCCGAAATTCGCCGCAAAAGGGACCTTCTCAATCATCACAAAGAGTTAGCCGCAGAAAGACTTATCAAGCGTGCCTCTCTGCATTTGTTGTGTCAAATTTGGGTTAATGATAGTAATAAAAATGACAAAAATAACAAAAACTATAAAATTATTAAATAGTAATTTACAGTCAATATATGACATTAGGGTGATAAGATCTAAATATTTAGTATTGTGCTTCAAATAAAAAAAAAGAGTACATTATGTATGTAATTATCACAATAAAAAAATTATACAATAGCTTGCTACAAAAATTGTTAAGATTAGCAGGTGACCACACCGACTAACTACTAGCGTAATCTTTATCGCAGTGATAACACTTGATAAAATCCTATCGAGAATCATAACTACTACACTCATCTTCACAAATGCCTGTTAAATCTGTAGAAGTTGTGTTCTCAAAACTCACATTTCGGGATATGGTGGAAGACAAAGCAATGAAAGGTTTTGGCGGCATTTGTAGAGAAGTGGCATCGCTTTCGAGCATCTGCAAAACTTGATTCATTGAAGGACGATCTAATGGCCTCATTTGAATGCACCACAACCCAATCATGTAAAGCTTCTTCTCCACTTCATTCATCTCAAAACTGTCACCAAACTCATTGATCTCTTTTTGCCGTCTATGAAGCTTATCATATATCAAAGCAGGATAGTAGACCTGGCTCGAGCTTCCAGCATTTGGATCTACATTCCTTCTTCCAGCTGCCATCTCCATCAGCAACATCCCAAAGCTATATACATCAGATTTATGCGAAATAACTCCAAAGTTTCTTGAAACAAGCTCCGGAGCAATGTATCCAATTGTCCCTCTAGCAGCACTCACAGAAACCACGTTGAACTCTTTAGGATAAAGCTTTGCAAGCCCGAAATCTGCTACTTTTGGAGTGAAACTTCGATCCAAGAGGATGTTTTGAGGCTTGATGTCGAAGTGGAGGATCGTCATGTCACAACCACGGTGCAGGTAATCAATCCCTCTGGCAACACCTAAAGCTATGTTATTGAGTTTCTCCCACGGAAAACTACGAATGGGTGTTCCATCAGAAGAGAATATGTACTTGTCAAGCGACCCGTTCGGCATAAACTCGTAGACTAGAGCTCTCTTTGACCCTTCTGAGCAGAACCCAACAAGCCGAACCACATTAAGGTGATGAATTCTTCCTATGGTGGAGACTTCACTGATAAACTCATCGCCATTGCACTTGAAATTTTCACCGAGTAACTTGACTGCAACAAAGTGACCACCCGGGAGCTCACCCTTGAAGACAGAGCCAAATCCTCCTCTTCCCAGTTTGTCTTAGAAGTGTCTCGTGATAGCAATGATGTCTGTGTAAGCATATCTCGTCGGTGAGAGACTCTGCTGGGTCTTCAGGAACTTCTCCACTGCATCTGTAGATGCCCAGTTGCTCCAGAATTTGTGAACGAGGAAAACAAATATTACCAATGGAGCGAACACCAATCTCCCTATCAAAGCCAATGCTGGAAACAGAAAGCTCAAGGTGAGCTTCAGATCAATCACATAAAAGAATAAATACAAAATGCAGCAGCTGTTTTTCACCTATGGCAAGCTGAGCAATCTCTATGAAGACTATTACTGCAACCGAAATGCGGAAAATCAACTTGAAATTTCTCTCAAGAGAGGTATAATCTTCAATGCATGCTGGAAAATGCATCTCGCCCTTGAAAATAGCAGGAATCAAGGAGAAGATATTGTTCCTCTTGAAATTATCGTCAAACATGCTGGAATATGTCAAAAGACAGAAATCAACATAGTGATTTGTGGAATAAATTTGGAATTTGTTAACCCCATAAGCCATTCTCACCTTTTTGAATCTCTCAGACAGCGTTTGATCAACTTGGATGCAGTGAGGCGGTTCGAAGACCATGAAAGCTGGAACCCCTTCTGAAGAACAGGAAAGAGATCTGCCTTAGCATCACTCACCTGCTTCGCCGGAATCATCGACAAGACACTGCAAGAAGGGGCAAGATCTGACACATAAAAGCCGGAAACAGCATACACATACTCCCCCTCCCGGCTCAGGCAAGGAACAAACTGATAATCCTTTGATGAGATCTTCTTGGAGCAATTCGTGAAGCTAATCCAATTCCAATATAAAAGTTTACACGATGTCAATCTTTGAGCGGAGGATGGAGACAGATACTTAACAGGGATGCTGCAATTGCTTTGCAGCAAGCTGACATCGACGAGCTGGATTGTAGTATCTTCATAATAAATTCCACTGACAAAGTACTCACTGGGTTGAATCTCCATGAATGTTCTGTTGCCCCTGCAAGTGACCTCAAAGTTGCGATCTCCGCAGTTTGCTGGGTCTCCTTTCAAGCGAAAAGGATACCTGATCTGGAGCCCTCCACACAATGAAGGGCTGCATAATTGCGGATCTAAAGCTCCTGCAACTTCGATAGCGGTAGAGAAAAGGAGAAGAAAGATCGATGTGGAAGAAAATGACAACGGCCTCATCTTCCCATTCTGCCGCGCTTCAGATCATCAAGCTGCAGCGAAGGCAAATAATCTTATCGAATAAGTAGAGATTTTTTCGTGGACGATATCAACTAGACCACGACAAACGCGTTTAAAATTATCTTAGCAGGTTTGCGTTTCCCATCGA
This sequence comes from Apostasia shenzhenica, assembly GCA_002786265.1. Lineage (NCBI taxonomy): Eukaryota > Viridiplantae > Streptophyta > Magnoliopsida > Asparagales > Orchidaceae > Apostasia > Apostasia shenzhenica. The sequence goes on from KZ451923.1 coordinate 609,540, forward strand.
AAATTGGCAGCCGTTGACAGCGACAGATTTTGAAGTCAAACGCATACTTAGCTAGCGGAAACTTCCGGATTGGATCTTCTAACAAATGATTTACTTCAAATCAAAAGTATAAAATGTAAACAGAAATCAGCAAACAAAAAGTAGCAGCAGCAATGAAAGGAACCAATCACGGTCTCCATAATATCTTCAGAAGGAGGCGTTAAGGTTGACAGAGAAGCCATTGCCGAAGAAGTCAAAGCAGGATTTGGTGCTGGAAATTCCATCAAAAGCTGTCTTCGCTGAAGGGGAGTACGGTTAGCAGCAGGGAGAAGGCATCCGCCACGAGGTGCAACAGAAGCGAGATCTGGGTTAGGGTTTCGCGGGCCAACACAGCGGAGGCGCCGTCGAGGAAAGGAGCTGGGGGAACTGGGAATGGCAGGTTGGCAGCTCGCACTTCGTTGAGGACAAGTGTAGGGCTGGCAAATTCGTTGTAAGAGTAAATTATCGTTGGGTACCTGAGTTAAAAGAGATGATTTACATTGCTCCATAATTTTGTTTTTCAAACAAGGTAAAAGGTGTTGCAAATTAATCACAATTTTTTAAAAATTTTAATTTGAATCTCTAAAGATTACAAAATTATAATTATTAATTTTTTATTAGTATCTTGCAGGATTATTCATATTTATTAATTTTATAATCTTTAAAATATAATTTTAAAATATAATAAACAGAACAATAATATATATATATATATGTATGTATATATATAAATCATTGAGGATTTAAGAGTACAAAATACCATCTAGAGCAATATAAAATATTGATCAAATGCCTATATAAAATATTTCTTGTGTTGAAACACATATTATGAATATATTTAATAATATTTTTCTTATAGGAATTTCAAATGTCATTCTTATGACATTTCATAATATCATATGGGACAGATAGGAAAGTAATGAAGGCAACTTATAATGGAGAAGAAACTCTTATTTTATTGAGGGCCTCAATCATGCATGGGACAAATAAGTAAGTTGATTGCCTCAACAATAGAGGAAGAATAACTATAGGCCCAGGAGCTGATAAGTGAAGAGAAAAAAAAAAAAGAGGACCATGATACCACATTTGAAGGACCGGACACCAAGAACACTCGACCTAACCATGGAGAAGGCGTGGTTGTGCTGAAAAGTTGATACAATGTCATGGATACAAGTCTTTCTTTCGCGATTATGCAGAAGAGATAAGATCCCTACCTGCCAATAATGGCTACAAAAAAAAAAAGGACTAGGCTTTTGCAGTGGAATAGAAGATAATACATACCATATCAGCCAGGAATGCAAAATCCAATTAGCCTTGGGGGGTTATACTTATATAAAAGAATTCCAATGCCTCCCAATTGGGTCCAACTTACTGTGGCTTAAGAATATGACATTGGCAACAATAAGCCAGCCCCTAGATTGGCTACAGGTAAATGTGGATGGTTCCACCCATAAATTAAGGAGGGAATGCAGGCTGTGACTATTTGTTTAAGGATTGCACAGGAGAGCTCTTGGAAGGAGAAGGCAAATAACTCTTTCACATATGCGACTATCACAACTGAAAAAACAGCATTGGAGGGATTAAGGGCAGCAACTAAATAGGCAAAAAATATTAAAGGTATACACTTAGAAAGTGGACTCTATACATCTAATCCAATGAAGGCTCTAAGTTCGCGTCGTTTGTCTGCCACTGGAGAGGTCCGCAGCTGTACGAGGTACCTCTTCTGGGGAAGGGTGCCTGTACGGAGAACGGCGGGGTTAGGTGAAGTTGATTGTGACAGGCGTTTGCTCTATACCCTCGTGCCCGATGTTGCAAAGGATAATTCTGACTCGTCGTGGACGAGGTTTGGTTGTATCCTCGTGCCCGAGGTTTGATCTGGTCAAAAGTCCTGCAAAACCTAAAGCTGAGTCAGCAAATCAATCGAGTGGAGGCCAGCCACGTGTACGGTCAGGATGCAGCGCAGGAACCACGTGTTAACATCAGCCCCCCGCATTGTCAGGGCGTGAATATTGATATGGGTCCTGAAATGCGAACCGTCGCGAGGGTGGACGCGCTGCCCAAGGCCTGCAAGGATAAGATGGGGGCGGCGCCCGCCGATTCGCATTTTCTTCCTTTGCCTATTTGAGCTTCTGCAAGAGGGTGAGAGCCATTATAGAGATGGCGGAGAGAAAATGGATGATCGCGCCTGGTTTTTCTAAGAAAAGAGCCAGAGCACCCCCGGTCGACGCCTCTCCGGAGAAGAAGAGACTTCCGGAGTCACTCGAAGGGTCGCCGAAGCCGCCGGAGGCAGTCGCGTCCTCGGAGGTGGAAGTTCCCACAGCTAGGGTTGCCGTCGCTCTGGTGCAAACGTTGGAGTCTCTCCAGAGTCCGGTGAGTGCAGAAACCGCGGAAGTGGTGGTAGTTTCTGACTCTCCAGTCAAGCCGCCTTCGAAGGTTAAGGAGATGAGGGAGGTGGCTCTGGTGAGCGAAACAGCTACTTGTGAGAAACTGGCGCCCGACAAAATCTTGCTCAAGGATGAAGAGAATGAGCGGCTTCTGCCCAGGTTTGGGGTCCCCTCTGTGGAGCGCTCGGAGAAGGCTCCCCTGATGATTTGCAGACCTGCTCTGGGTGTGTTAATCCCTTCTTCAGAGGAGAAAAAGAAAACTCTCTTCCCTCCCTTTCTTCCGGCCAGCCCTCGAAATGACGAGGAAAAGGGAGAAAAGGAAAAAGAGAAGGGAGGTGAGAAGATAGAGGAGGAGGGCAAAGGGAGGAAGGAGGTCCCTCAGCGAATCGTTCCTGAGACTGCCCTTAGCTTTGAAGGGCCAGGAGGTGAGATGGAGGAGGGGAGTAAGGGGAAGAAGAGGATCCCCATGACTGCTTCCAATATTGCCCTAGGTTCTGAAAAGTCATGGGGCGTATTGGGAAAAAAGTTGGTCAAAGTGAAAGGGGAGGAGAAGATTCTAGAGGAAGTTTCGCGAGTCCTGATAGCGGTGAAGTCCCTGAAGGGTAAGGAAAAAAAGGAAACCTACTACCTTCAGAGGATAGAAGAGCTGGAGAGCGCCAATCGGGCTTTGAGGCGTTCTCCAGATGATTACAGGGAGGAACTAAGGAAGCTGTTCAAATTGGAGGATAAGTTAGCTTCCTTAGCCCTAAGCAATGCAGGGTGGGCTAGTAAGGTGGAGACCGCGAGGGAAGAATTCCGTCGTAGCCTGTCGGATGTAAATCAGGCCCACTCTGCTCACGTTAAAGACCTCCAGAAAAGGTTAAAGGATTTGGATGATGAGAAGGAAACTTTAAGGAGGAAAGAAAGATGTTAAGGGAGGAGCTTGCCAAGGCCAGGGAGGCTTCGTCAGGGGCGAAGGAGGCGGCCTTCGAGGCTTATCGCCGGGAGGAATTGCCTGCGGGCCTTAGTGGAAAATAGCTCTGGATGGCGAGGACGACGTATGGAGGATTTGGAGGAAGCGGTGAGGAGGGCGGTGAAGATTGTCAGCGCTCGCCGGTGGGTAACCATGTGCAGAGCCAGGCTGCTTTTGATCCTCTCCTGCAGACATTAGTTGATGTGAGTATCTTGAACCAGGAGAACATCAGAGACCCAGCGGTTCTTCCCTTCTGTGGTCCTAAGGGGCCAGACAGGTTCTTAGATGCCGGGAGCCGTTCCCCAGAGGAGATTCCTCTACCAAGGTCCTATGCAGGTTGGGGGAGAAGTTGGTCTCTTCAACGCAGGACTTCAGGAGAAAGCCCTGCTACTCCTCTGGAAGCCAGGTGGCTAGGCCGACGCGATCCCCCTGGAGGTCAGCAGCAAGAGCGTCAGCTGAGCCAGAAGTGACGGGTCCTCCTCCTCAACTAGCTCCTCAGCCTGATAGTGGAATTCTCTTCTTTTGAGGCATTTGAAGGATCCATATTTCCAGTAGATAGCCCCAATGAAGCTGGAACTATCGCTCGAGGCGTGGAAACTGAGGAGTCTTCAGGGAGATCTGCTGCCTGTGGTCAGGAGAGTTATAGCTTGGTCTCAAAGAGGAAAGGGTCCAGGGCCCAGGAGATCAGGGTTACTACTCCAGGTGTTTAAGTTCTGAAGCCTTGTACTTTTCTTTGTTTCTTCCTGTACTCATGAGAGAAATATGTGAGGACAAAGAAAGAAGCCGTAAAAAGTTTTATCATTAATGAAATGTATTTTTTCTTTTCAAAAACTTGCTGTGAATGAATTCTTGCTCGTATCTCTTCTTTCGTGCTTGAAACAGGTACCACGAAGTCCCAAAAGAGAATACATGAATCCATAAGTGAAGGTAAAGAACTCAAAAATAAAGAAAATTCTAAGTAAAAAGGTGAAATAACTATCCTTGTGCACGATATGAGAGTATCGAGCACCAGAAAAAGAATGACTATCCCTCGAACCCTAGTGCACGATATGAAAATATCGAGCAACAGAGAAAAGAAGGACCATCCCTCGAACCCTCGTGCACGATATGAGAATATCGTGCACCAGAGAAAAGAATGACTATCCCTCGAACCCTCGACGACATGAGAATATCGTGCACCAGAGAAAAGAATGACTATCCCTCGAACCCTCGTGCACGACATGAAAATATCGTGCACTAGAGAAAAGAATGACTATCCCTCGAACCCTCGTGCACGACATGAAAATATTGTGCGAATGATAAACGACGGGATGGGGGGAAGTGATGCTTGGGAAACCGCGCATCGCTTCGATTTTCGTGCACCGCCTCGGTTCTTGGGATTGTCAGAGAGTACGAGCGGTCTGATGATGCTCGTGCGTGATCAAGGAGATCAGATGGCCAGAAGGCGGAGGACTACAGTTGTTCCCCATAAAGGTCTTTCTTAGGAGGAGACTATGAGCCTCGCCTTCCTTCAAAACCCTAAGCTCGAAAGAAAACACCCGTTCCGTCTGCTCGAAAGAAAAAAACCGAACGATGGGAGGGTGAGAAATCGAGTGGGCTGATCTGGCCGAGCAATTCTGGAAGGACGCTAGCTACCAGGAGTCCCTCATGATGGAACACGAGGTACTCAACACGACAAAAGGGTTCAGAGGGAATCCCCTTCTGATGGTCATACCGCCTACCGCGGACCTTCGGCCAAACAATCCTCCTAAAGGGGTTGTATGCATATACAGGGCGCAAGTGGAATATGGCTTGATGCTGCCACCGCAACCGGAGTTCAAGGAAGTCTTGAACTCCTTCCAACTTGTGCCAGCACAACTTTCCTCTAACGTCGTCGCCTACATGTATTCCTTCCTAAAGCTACTTCAAGCCAGGGGAATAGCATGGAGCCTGACGCTTTTCCGGAGTTTGTTTAGCTGGATGACGGTTCCAGGATACGGTGGGTGCCTGGCCTTGCGGTCGAGGACGAGGAAGGCGATGTTTTCGGAGGCTAGTAGTTCCCACTCGGACTGAAGGGATTTTTACTTTTTCATTGGTGGGGATCTGGGGATCCCCTTGACGCCTGGAGTTTGCCCTACCGAGTTTATCGGCGACGCCCAATGGATGGCCGGGACGTTCATCCAGAGGAACTTGGAAGCCTTGAAAGGGCAGAGCTGGCCCCTGAAGGACTTCCTAAAGCTGGTGGAGAACGATGTGTCCCTGTATGCCAAGTCACAGGGATACACCATCTTCAAGGAAATCGCTCCCCCTCCTGGAACAGTCCTAATGAAGAGGGCTAGAAGGGGGCAGCCCCCCGCCGTCCAACTCAGCAAACAGGTTGCCGGAGTGGAAGGGGAGGAAGAGGCAGAGGTCCCAGAGCCAGTCTGCGGCGGGATACCCATCAACGTGGTGTCCTCACCGGAGGACTCTGCAGATGATGGAAAAACCCTGGCCGAGGTGATGAAAGAAGCAGGCAAAGGGAAGGAACCTGCAGCATCGGCCAGGCCTAAGGCAATCCCTAAAGGTGCTGCGGGGATTGCTATAGGAGAAAAGGGAGAGGAGAAGGAGGCCAATAATGGCCAAGAAAAGGAGAGGGCGGAGGTGCCTTGTCCGGAAGAAAAGGCAGTGGTCACCTCCTGCCAGGCTTTGATCCCCAGCAAAGCCCTTAGAAAGAGAAAGAGTCCTTCCGAAAATAGCCCAAAACTCTCTTCGAAAAAGGGAAAGAGCGCCGAGGAGAGAGGAGATATCGGCGAAGGGCGTGAATGGGAGAAGAGCGTGGAGCCCCCACTCTGCACCAACTTTATCGGGGAGTTCGCTGGTGAAGGGTCGAAGGTTATCGTGAGTGCGACGGAAGTGGAGAGAAAGATGACCGTCGTCTCACAGTAAACTTCGAGCCAGTTCAACCCTGTCCGAGGAGATCTGGGGCTGATCCTGGGGGGAGGACTGGCGACCAGGGAACTGGAAGAAAAGTTGGAAAGGTCCTCTACGACGGATCTTTATGCCCAGATGGCTAACAGGGTGGCGACGGTAAGGGTTCATTTTCTTTCTTCTGGCTAACCCTCTGTAGATGCTGATCTTATTTCCGTTGTAGGTGCTTGCCTGCTTGCCCCTGGTTTTGAATAGGGCTCTGAGGGTGGAGGAGCAGATGCTGGATCAGACCGGCCAACTGCATCGACAGAGTGAAGAAATTGAAGCCCTGAAGGTCCAACTAGCAATGGAGTCCTCCCGGCTTGGTGCCCTGCAGGAGGAATTCTCAGTTTATAAGTCTGCGATGAGTGCACTGAAAGCTGATAATAAGGCTCTGAGGGAGAAGATGGATAAAGTCGCCGGAAACTAGGAGGTTGTTGCTGTGGAGAGGTCTGCGGCGGTTGTTCAAGCCTACAAAACGAGTTTACTTTGCAGGAAGGAACGGTTAGACGGGATCAGGCGGGCCTGGGAAGGACTGGCTTCCACTTTGATCCAAGAAGGCAAGGTTACTACTGCCGATCTTGGAGAAATGAATCCTTTTCTTTGCATGGCCGTAGATCCAATTTATAAGGAAGAAGGGTTTGACTTGACCGACGATACCATCCATCGGCTTTTTGACCTTTTGGATGGAGTCTGTGAAGGCTAATCTGTTTCCTTACAAAATGATGTAATCCTTCTTGTAAATTTTGAAAATAAATAAAAAGGAAGTTTGTTTATCACATACATGTCCATTCTATTGTGTATAAGATGTATAAGTACCTTTGTATAATGTATGAAGTTTTCTGATTGTAATTCCCCTCCAACAGGTTGATAATAAGGGGTTTTGGATCACATGTTGCTTCCATATTTGAACTTTAAACTTTGCGAGTCCATATAGGGAAGAATGATAATAGGAGAAATCCCGTCCGAGGAGTTTACCTGACCCAATGCCAAAAGGACTTGATTGTCTTAAAACATCGTGGTCGATATTTGTACCTAGGGCATGGGCTGACCTCGAGGGTTCCCTAGATTTAGTAAGAATACTCCTTTATACACCTGCGCAGGAAAGAAGTATCGATAATAGTGGAGATCCTGCCTAGGGGGAGTTATCTGACCCAATGCCAAAAGGACTTGTTCGTCTAAAACGTCGTGTACGACGTTTGTACTCAAGGCCAGGGCTGACCCTCTTGGAATGGCAGATCCTAATGGGAAGCGAAGGCACCCTGCTTAGGGGGGAACCTGTATCGTAAGTCGATACCAGGGACTGCCCTAAGGTTACGAGCAGGCCTTCAGACCTTCCGCTGGCCAGATGGGCTTATGGGAGGGTTCCAGATGTTTGTAGGAAACCCCGTCTGCCAGGCTCTACCAGGATCGGTGACCGCCGTATAAGAATTGTTAGTTGACCGACTATCGTGCACGAAATCCGGAGTCTCAGGCACGATGGTCAGATTTTGAGGTTTGAAGTCATACCTGGGCGCCGGAAGACAGACTGATATGAATACCTCGTGATGAATTAGTGGATGTCACATTTATTTGTTGGGAGGGTTCTGAAGTTTGGAAGACGACTTCCGAAGCCATACGTAATGAAATCCAGATATTTTAGAGGAATCCCAGATGTATAAAGAATGTTCCAGAACGTATAGTAAATCCTTGGATGAATCTGTACAAACGAATAACGTATAGGGAGTATTGAGATAAGCCACAGCCAGTATTGCTTAAGCATAGAATTTCTTCAGATCATCCCCGCTCCATGTCTTGGGGAGCTGGGTGCCTTCGGCTGTCATGAGATAGTATGCATTAGGTCCAGTAACTTCGCGCACGATGTAAGGTCCTTCCCAATTTGGCTCAAGCTTGGGAACCCCCAAAGTGCTGCCGGCGAGAAGTCGCCGCTTGAGGACTAAAGCGCCCTGATTGAAAGTCCTGAGGTTAACCTTCCGATTGTAATATCGTCCTATTCGACGTTTGTGCTCCAGGCGCTTCAGTGTGGCCAATTCTCTTTTTTGTTCCAGGAGGTCTAGATCGACCCTTCGTGAATCATCATTCTCATCCGCCCATGTTTGCAAAGTCTCGGGTTCGAAGTTAGCTGCAGCCTCTATTCTGGGGGAGAGGTGCTCTAACTCAACCGGTATGACAGCGTCCATTCCATATGAGAGGGAGAAAGGGGACTCTTGAGTAACCTCGGATGGAGTTGTGTTGTAAGCCCAAAGAGCTCCTGGTAATTCTTCCGGCCAGCGGGCTTTTGCGCCGTCTAGGCGCTTCTTTAAGATATTTAGAATGTTCTCATTAGCGGCTTCCGCCTGACCGTTGGTGTGGGGATGCCAAACAGAAGCATACTTGAGGTTGATCTGGTGCTCTCCGCAGAAATCATGGATCTTCTGATTGGCGAATGGAGTGTCATTATCTGTGATAATAACCATTGGTATGCCATACCTGCAGACGATGTTGGCCCAGAGGAAGTTCTCGATGTTTTGAGCAGTGGGCCGAGTAAGTGGTTTGGCTTCAATCCACTTTGTGAAGTAGTCGACTGCAACCAGTATCCACTTATAGCCCTTCATGGCCGTAGGCATTGGGCCTAGGAAATCCAGCCCCCAAATAGCGAAAGGCCAAGATGAATTGATAGGCTTGAGATAACCTGCAGGCTGCCTCTGCATATCAGCATAGTATTGGAATTGAGGGCATTTCTCCACAAATACTTGAGCATCCCTGTGAATGTTGGGCCAGAAGAATCCCTGGCGTAGGATTCGCATAACCAGGTTTTTGCCCCGGGTATGTGTTCCACACTCTCCTTGATGCAATGCTTCCATAACCTTCGAGGCCTCTTCTGGTCTCAAACATTTGGTGAGAGGCTTGGCATAGGATCTCCTGTAGAGCTCCCTGTCGATGAGGGTGTATTTGGCACAGATAAGTTTTAGTTTTTGCGCCTCTTGTCTGTTGTCTGGCTGAACCCCATTCTTCAGGTAGTCTAAGATTTTGTCCATCCAGCAGGATGATGCTTCTTCAGAGGAAACTTCGGCACATTCGAAACTAGGCCTTTCGAACACCTGGGTCCGGCGGAGGTCGGGGAGCCCCTCTTTCGCGAGTCGGCCCGCCACCTGGTTCTCTTCCCAAGGTATGTGTGTTAGGGAGAAATCCTCGAATAGAGAGATCAAGTTCTTGGCCAGTTGCAGATATTTCTTCAAAACTTCGTCCTTTGTTTCAAATGTCTAGTTTACCTGATTGACGACCAGTAGGGAATCACTGAATACTTGTATGCGTCTCACGGCCATGCTAAATGTGAAGTTTAATCCTGCAATGAGGGCCTCATACTCTGCCTGGTTGTTTGTTGCCTTGAACGGAAGCGTCACAGCCTGATGAAGTGTAGCCCCCATTGGGCTGGTTAAAAGGATTCCAGCCCCCTAGGATTGTGATCCTGACGCACCATCAACATGAAGTGACCAGAGGTTCGCCAAAGTTTTAACGGGTGGTGGTTCCGACGTAGAAAACTCAGCGAGGAAGTCAGCCAGGGCCTGAGCCTTGATAGTTGTTCGTGAAACAAATCTGATGTCGTATTCTCCCAGTTCGATAGACCACTTGAGTAATCTCCCTGAAACCTCGGGAGTATGCAATATATTTAGGAGCGGTTGATTTGTGACAACCCGATTAGTATGGGATTGAAAGTAAGGCCGCAATTTCCTGGCAGTCGTTAGGAGGGCCAAAGCGAGCTTCTCCAAAGTGGGATACCGACTCTCAGTGTCTAGGAGCATGTGGCTGGTATAGAAGATAGGATGTTGAGCCCCCTTTTCGCTGTCTAGGAGGACCGCCGAGACTGCACTGTCAGATACTCCCACATAAAGAGAGATGACCGTACCTTCCTTTGGCGCTACTAGTATCGGGGCCGAAGTAAGATACTCCTTCAGTTCAGTAAAGGTAGCTTCACATTCGCTGTCCTATTGCCCTTTCTTGTTATTGCGCAAACATCAAAAGAAAGGGGAACACCGATCGCCAGCCTTCGAGATAAATCTGCCCAAGCTATTGATCCGCCCTGCCAGCTTCTGGATCTCTTTTGCCGTCCTCGGAGAGGGCATGCTCAGGATAGCTGATATTTTGTCGGGATTGGAATCTATTACCTTCGGAGAGTATCGAGCGTTTCCCTGAGATCACCAAGATGTTCTGTCAAAGTTTTGCTTTTGACCAGGACGTCGTCTACATAAGCTTCGAGATTCCTCCCTCTTTGGTTCCTGAAGATCAATCATGCGCTGATAGGTAGCACCGGCGTTCTTGAGACCGAAGGGCATGACCCTATAGCAGTAGGTGCCATAGTCAGTGATGAAAGCCGTCTTCTCCTCATCTTCTTTGGCCATCCAGATTTGGTGATACCCGGAAAAGGCATCCAGGAAACTCATAACCTCGTACCCGACGGTGTGGTCTACCATCGTGTCAATACGGGGAAGAGGGTAAGTGTCTTTAGGGCAGGCTTGATTCAATGATCTGAAGTCTACGCACATTCTCCACTTCCCATTGGCCTTTTTCACCATAACGACGTTGGTTAGCCATCGGGGATACTGCACTTCCCTGATGTAACCGGCTCCCAGCAACTTTGTAATTTCCTCTTTGATGGCATATTGTCTTTCCCCTGCCATTACTCTTTTCTTTTGTGCAATGGGGGTGATGGCCTGAGACACATTCAAATGGTGTTCGCAGACAGCCCTGTCCATGCCTGTAACATCTTCAGGAGACCATGCAAAGACATCGATATACTCCGAAAGCAAGGCAGTAACTTCTGCCTGCTGCTTCTCATTTAGATAAGATGAAACATTTACAATTTTGGAAGAGCCTTCGCCTCCTAAGACTACACCGATGACCACTTCCTGCGGTGTGACCAGTTGGGTTTCTCTAGGATCCATTTGGTCGACTACAAGCTGCGCCGCTATCTGAAAACAGCGGGTAGCTTGTCTCGCGTCTCCTCGGATGGTGACAACGTCGCTGGAGGTCGAAAACTTCGCGCACAGGTGGGGCGTGGAAATCACCATCCCGAAGGAGTTTAGAGTTGTCCTCCCTAGGATGGCGTTGTAGCCCGATTTAGCCCTGATGACTGCGAAGTTGACCATGCTCATAGCGTGGCCGTTGTCATCGCCAAAGGAGGCGGGCAGAGTAATGAATCCCAGAGGTTGGACCCTTTCACCGGAGAAACTGAGCAAGGTGGTCCCAGCGCGGAGGAGGTTAGTCTCCTTGAGTCCCATCTGGAGGAAGGCGGACTCAAACAGGATATCGACGGCGCTCCCAGAGTCGAGGAGCACCCGTCGGACATCGAAGTCGGCGATGCGGGCGACGACCACTATCGGGTCGTTATGTAAGTTGCCCCGCTGAGGGAAATCTTCGCTGTAGAAAGTAAGGGGATGGATGAGGAATGCTACTCAGAGATACCGCCAACTTCCGCTCCTTGGCGTTGAGCGTTTGGGTCAATGCTAAAGATAACATTGATCGTCCTGGTGGCCGGAGGGTAAGGGCACCCTTGCTGGCTAGGGCCTATAGATGGTAGGGCCTTAGTAAGAGCTTCAGCAACCTCGGGGGCCTTTCCTTTCGGGGCGGTAGTAAAAGTTGGGGTCATTTGCATGAACTCTTTGAGCTTGCCCTGATTCATCAATTTCTCGAGCAAGATTCTGAGACCTCGGCATCTGTGAAGCCTGTGCCCATAGTTCCCGTGGAACTCGCAGTAGTCGTTGGGGTACACTCCGGGTGGCGGCGCTGGCCTAGGTCCGGCAGGTCGTATCCAGCCCTGCTTGACGGCCGCCGCATAGACCTCGGGGAGTGGTCTAGAGAGAAGGAACTTCGGAAGCTGGGAATGTTGATGCCTTTCTTCCTCTCGATCATGGGGCCTGGCCGCGCGCATCCTCGTGGCCGGGGGTTCAGCACCTCGCTGTTTCCTCTTGCTCTTGTCCTGCCTAACCCCGGAAGCGACTGTGGGGGAGGATTCGACATCTTCTAGAAGCATGAACTGACTAGCCCTGGCCACCAGCTCTGGATAACTTTGAGGTTTGGCTAACTGTAGGGATTTGGACAGGTCCCCTACCTTGAGTCCTCTCCGGAAGTTGTGCATGGCCACTGTAGGCTTTACATCTTCAGCTTCTGCTGCAGCGGCGAAGAAGCGGTTGGTGTAATCCCGAAGGCTTTCTCTCTCGCCCTGCTTGATGTTGGCGAGCACCATGTCAGAGACGACCATGCGGGTTCGTCCTATGAAACGGGCGATCAATTCCCACTTCAAATGTTCGTAAGAAGAGATGTGACCCCGGGGCAACTTGATGAACCAGCTGAACGCTGCTCCTTTCAGAGTATTGGCCAGGAGATGGCACCTCGTGGCCTCGTCCGGCTGGCGGTATCGGACAGCGGCCTCAAACCCCTGCACATGCTCACCGGGGTCGGTTACGCCCTTGTAGACCTCCAGTCTGGTGGTCGGAAGTCTTCTGATATCAGAGCCAAGCGGATGGCATCGGAAAAATGGGCATTTCCGTCCATTGGCCCAAAGAAGGGGTCAGGCCCATGATGAGGGGCCTGAACGCCAGGAAAGAGGGGGTCTCTTCCGGCGAGGAATGGAGGAAAAGCTTGTGGGAGAAAGGCGGGTTGTCGCAGTGGACAAGGTGGAAAGGGGTTTTGATGAACCTCCTAGAGACGGAAAGGATGTCTGAGTGGTCTGGAGGAACCAGAAGATTGGAGTGGAGGGTGCTGCGACCAGAGGTGCTGGTGCAGGGACTCCAGCGGCCGGAGGGTATGGAGCTGGAACCGGCGCGGCCGGCGGGAATAACTCTGGGACCACCGCTGCCAGCGGGGGGGCAGGAACTGCCGGAACCGGCAGGAGAAGTACAGGACCCGGCGCTACCGGTGGGAGAGGTTGCACGGCACATACCGGTTGCGTCTGTCTGAGGATCACGACCTGCTGGGCTGTGAGACCGGTGACCATGTCAGTGAGATTTGCGAGCATCCCCTGGAGTTCTGAGACACGGGTGCCTCTGGAAGAGGAAGCAGACCCGGCGTGACGCTGGGAAGTTGAAGTTGAAGCTCCGTCGTCCAGTGCTCGGACAGAGAGTTCTCCCGCGTACAGACTGCGGGTAGCAGAGTTGGTTTTGCGCGTTCTGGCCACCATCTTTCCAGGTCTCAACGAAAGCACCAGAAGATGTTGACGTAGGATGTGGGAGCCCCAGGAAACACCAAAGAGAAAGAGAGTTCCGGGAGACGGCAGAGCGCAAAGGGGTGAACTTTCTAAGGAAAGCTCAAAGAGAGAACCAGCTTAGAGCATTCAGAGAAACACTCAGAGATTTAAGATGGTTCAGGGAGATGATCCCCTACGTCCACCGGTTGATCAGCAAAGATATTTCACTAAAGGAAAAAGGGTAGCCCTGAAGGCTTGTACAGTGCTTTCTTAAAGAAAAGAAGAAGAAGAAGAAGAAAAGGAAGAAAGAAAGGAAGAAAGCTCCTCAGTTGGGACCTTGTTGCAAGAATCAGAGTATTTATTTTGGAAGAAAGCTCTCTCCTTTGTCGGGGACTGTTCAATGGTATTTATAGCCGTTTGGAGTGCGTAGCTTCACCCTGATTTTCCGGAGAAAAAGGTGATGGACAGGCTCTGGGTTCGCGCCGTTTGTCTGCCACTGGAGAGGTCCGCAGCTGTACGAGGAGGACGATAACCTTTTAATACTGGTACCTCTTCTGGGAAAGGGTGCCTGTACGGAGAACGGCGGGGTTAGGTGAAGTTGATTGTGACAGGCGTTTGCTTTGTACTCTCGTGCCCGATGTTGCAAAGGATAATCCTGGCTCGTCGTGGACGAGGTTTGGTTGTATCCTCGTGCCCGAGGTTTGACCTGGTCAAGTCCTGCAAAACCTAAAACTGAGTCAGCAAATCAATCGAGTGGAGGCCAGCCAGGCGCCACGTGTACGGTCAGGATGCAGCGCAGGAACCACGTGTTAACAGTTACCTATATCTCTTAGCCATCACCTATCTGGTATCTCATTGGTTGTACGCAAAAGTATTTCTATGTGTTGCACACAGCACTAGTTTTTCAATACTTTGTATGATTCAAGATATTAAACGGTAAAAAAAAAAATATTAAACGGTCAAAAAAAATCAAAATAAATTAATTTGATAAACTTTAAATTGACTCAAATTTACAAGTTCGACTTGAAAATGTTGTCATTTTCAACGGCTCCCAATTTGAACGCGCAACGCAAGTCTGCCACGCCGATTCTAATCAGTTGATTGCAAGTCTCCTTGGAATCATCCAGGATTTGTGGAGAAATGGCTACTTCTCCGATCATATTCTTCACCTTGGCTGCTCGATCATGATCCCATCATCTTCTTCCACCATTATTCTCCTTTTCCTCTTCTCCTCCGCCTTGGAGCGCCTCGCACGAGCCGTAAATCCACAATTCTGTGATCATTCGTCATGCGAAGAGCTCCAGATCAGTTACCCATTTCGCCTGAAAGGAGATCCGGCGATCTGCGGATTTCGCGACTTGGAACTCGCGTGCAGAGGTAACAGAACATTCATGGAGATCCAATCCAGTGAGTATTTAGTCAATAACATCGATTATTTAGAAAAAAACGATATGGATCGTTGATGTCGGCCTGCTGCGAAGCAATTGCAGCCTCCCCCTTCAATCTCTGTCGCCGGACTTCGCTCGGAGATTCAGATCCTACTCCGCGCTGTATGGGAATTGGATCAGCTTCATGAATTGCTCGAAGAAGATCTCGTCGGATGGTTACTTGTTTGTTCCTTGCCTGAGCAGGGAGGAAGACTATGTGTTCTCTGTTTGGGGCAGTCGAGTATCAGATCTGGCCCCTTCTTGCAGCTTCCTCTCGATGACGCCGACTGTGGAGCTCGAGACGAATTCAGAGGCAGATCTGTTTACATCTCTTCAGAAGGGTTTCCAGCTTTCGTGGTCTTTGCCTCGCTACACTGCATCCAAGCTAATCGGACAATGTCTACGAGAATCAAAGATGTGAAAAATGGCGTATTGAGTTCTTCCTTTTCCCTTGATTTTCTTCCATCGAATGCTGCTGATTGCATCCTTTTTTATTCACTCTTCTAGCAATTTCCGCCGAACTTTCAAGAAGAACGACGTCTTCTCCTGGATTCTTGCCATTTACAGGGGCGAGATCCGTTTTCCAGACTGCCTACGGTTTCAGAGCTCTATCAATCACCATTACCGAACGATTTACCACATTTCGGTTGCTGTTGTAGTCGTAGTACTGATTGCTGAGATTCTGATAGGTGAAGAACATCAACTGAATTATTTCATACTTTTTCACTTATTTGATATGAAACTCACCTTGAGCTCTCTGCTTCCAGCATTGGCTTTGATAGGGAGATTGGTGTTTGCCCCATTGATGATATGCGTCTTCCTCGCTCACAAGTTCTGGAACAGCTGGGCATCTGCAGACGCAGTGGAGAAATTCCTGAAGACCCAGCAAAGTCTCTCACCGACGAGATACGCTTACACAGACATCATCGCTATCACGAGACACTTCAAAGACAAACTGGGAAGAGGAGGATTCGGTTCTGTCTTCAAGGGAGAGCTCCCGGGTGGCCACTTTGTTGCAGTCAAGCTGCTCGGCAAAAGTTCCAAATGCAATGGCGATGAGTTTATCAACGAAGTCTCCACCATAGGCAGAATTCACCACCTTAACGTGATTTCGGCTTCTTGGGTTCTGCTCAGAAGAATCGAAGAGAGCCCTAGTCTATGAGTTCATGCCGAATGGGTCACTTGACAAATACATATTCTCTTCTGATGGAACGCCCATCCATACTATTCCATGGGAGAAACTCAATAACATAGCTTTAGGTGTTGCTAGAGGGATTGATTACCTACACCGTGGCTGTGACATGATGATACTCCACTTCGACATCAAGCCTCAAAATATCCTCTTGGATCGAAGCTTCACTCCGAAGGTTGCAGATTTCGGGCTTGCAAAACTTTATCCTAAAGAGTTCAACGTGGTTTCTGTGAGTGCTGCTAAAGGGACAATTGGATACATTGCTCCGGAGCTTGTTTCAAGAAACTTTGGAGTTATTTCGCATAAATCTGATGTATATAGCTTTGGGATGTTGCTGATGGAGATGGCAGCTGGAAGAAGGAATGTAGATCCAAATGCTGGAAGCTCGAGCCAGATCTACTATCCTGCTTTGATATACGATAAAGTTCATAGATGGGAAAAAGAGATCAATGAGTTTGGTGAGAGTTTTGAGATGAATGAAGTGGAGAAGAAGCTTTACATGATTGGGTTGTGGTGCATTCAAGTAAGGCCATTAGATCGTCCTTCAATGAATCAAATTTTGCAGATGCTGGAAAGCGATGCGACTTCTCTACAAATGCCGCCAACGCCTTTCTTCTCCTGGTCATCAACAATCTCCAAAAATGTGCATTCTAAGAATACTTCTGCAGCTACATTTTTTACGGCCATTGGTGAAGATAAGTGGATTTACGATACGAATTATTAAATGTATCTTTGTGATGAAGATGATAGAAATATGTACTTGGTATAGAAGCCTACCAACCTAGAGAACAATGTTTACAATTTTCCTAGCCAGTTTTTTTATGATATTTATTTGTGATAATTTCTTACATAACATTTTAGAAAAGATAACTTGCATTTGGGTTTCTAAGATTTTAGAATTTTTGCAAGCCGGTTTATAAATTTTGAATCATACCACTTATGTTCCTAAGGTATCAAGGTTTTTATATGGTGATTTACATGTTCTAAATTGTAGCACTTAAGTCTCTAAGATAAAAGATCTGTTGTTGTTTGGTCCCTCTGTATTTTAATATTTTACATAATTGGTCTAAATTGATTGCAACATTGCAGGTGATAGAAGAACTATATAATAATAAATCATATTCTCAGGAACTTAAGTGTTATGATTCAAGACTCGTAAACTAACATGTAAAAACCCTAAAATCTTAGGGATCTAAATAGTACGATTTAAAATCTGTAAATTAGTGTGCAAAAACTCTAGGACATATATGCAATTGACCCTTTTAGAACATATCATACATCACTTCTTAATATTAAGATTTCACATCTCCAAATGTGATTGTAAAGTACAATTAACTATTTTCTATGTTCTCCCATTTTTTATTATTATTGTCGACCCAAATTTGACAGGCGCTATCTCAATCATCCTCTATATGGCATCATTAAATGACAACACGATCAATTAACTCATCGAGGTATGTTTGATTGAGAATGACACAATCAAGATCACTAGTAACTTCAAACCCGGCTAAGATCTCAAATCTAAGCATAACATCTCTGTAGCCACAGTCCTTATTTGAATGAAGAAGGAATTCAATAGCCAATTTTTTTATATCAATCATGTCCTCAAAGGACTAGAGACTTGATATACTATAACTCATGGAAGCCTAAAAATTATGTCCCTACTTCCAAAGCACACTACCAAGATGATGACGAATGAGCCATTGAAGATCTTATACTCTCCATAAGTGAGAAGGATAGTGAGATGATATATAAAAGATCTAGATTACATTAAAAGTTATTTGTAATCTACTATGCATATGACTTATAATATATATATATATAATATAAACTTGATCAAAACTAAACTATTCGTACTATTATTCAACATCTACAATATCATTCTACAGAAAATTAATACAAGGTGGGGAAGACTGGCACACATAGTTAAGGTGGAGAGAGAGATTAAGGGAGAGAAAAGACATGTGAGACATTTTGGTCAACTACATATCACATATAACTAATGGAAAACAAAAAAAATTTAAATAAATCACGACAAAAATGAATTTATGGATGGTAATATGGTAGATTTAGGTAAAATTAAATAAAACTGATACTCGTCTCGCTTTCTTTTAACCACCATCCATACATATCCCATACTCACTACCGCCCTACCCTGTCCACTCCGCGTCGCCCCAAATTCATTATTAATGATTTATTTTGAATAAAAATAAATAAAGATTGTTTATTTGAATTTTCTTAATCTAAAAATTATGTAATTGTTAATTGAAATATATATATATATAGCTCAAATGTGACTGGATCTCATTTGAGACTTAATTAATTTTGAGATTTGTCAAAGTTTGTTGTAGATTATTTCAGTTAATATTTAATTAAATTATTTAATTTCATTTTTGCTGCCTCAAGCAAATCTAAAAAGTTGCAAAAATCACTAACCCCTAGATTTTACATTTTTAATATTTGAACATGGGCCTCAACTGAAGCCAGATGCACTTTAGGTTAATTCAAAACATGAACCTTAACATGCCTCTTGTCATACAAAAACATATATACCAAGTATTTTGAGTTCTTTTATAGATTTTCTTTTTTTGACAATCAATCTGTCTAATGCATCATATAAATGTATCTGAATCTTTGTAGTTAGCACCTAACCATGTCATTTCAAATGTCTTTTTTTTTTCATAGTCCTACATCCAAAAAATTATCAATATTTTGACGGTACAATTCAAATAAGTTTTACATTTTTTCTTTATGTGCACTACATTCTTCACACTCTTAATGCAATGGTAACTCTTCACATTGTATAATTTTGCAATAATATGCTAAGTATGCTAAATATTACACCAATATTCATAATATACAGCAATTTTTCATTTTTCATGTCCAGAATAATTGATCTTTAGTTGACTCCCAATTTAATGCATTTATATGGGAAACATTCATTTGATTTTTATATTTTCTTTTTCTAACATTTGTGATTTTCCCTATTTTAAAGGCCTTATATTTTAAGAAGAGAATTGACTCAAAGTTGAATTTAAATTTAAACTTCACATCATAAGTCAAGTCCAAATCCATATTGTTTAAGTTCACTTTTAATTCTAACTCAAACTAAAAGTTCTTTATAGCTCTATCCTAAATTCTCGCTAAGGTCACTTTCTCTTACTATATTCCTTCTAGATTTACCACAATGTGCACAAGGAGTGATCATCAGAAGATGTCTCAAAGAACAAAATAACTATTGCAAAGAGCAGCTCCTAATAGTCTTTTACATGAAAGAGCAATTAGTCCTACATCAAAAAGGGATTGAGGGTTTTGTGCTGTATATATAACATCATAACCTTGAGAAGTCCAAATGTTTTTTTTTGGGAACAAAACCGTTAAAATAAGATAATAATTAAAATGGAGAACACCTCGCCATCTTGTCTGAGACATGACATTTAATATACACTAATCTCAGCATTTTCATGAGTATTATTAATTTTTGTTGCCAGCAATTTTTATTTCCTATTATTAGGATCTATATGGCAGAAACAAGCTTGATTTCTTTTTTTTTTTTTAAATACAAACTTAATTTCTTTAATAAACATATATGGTAATAACATCAATTCAAGTACGAGAACAAGTTTGATGCTCATAGATAGCGGATAACTCATCCTCAAAAGTACCTGAAACAGATCGCTTGATTAATGCAGAACGTGATGTTGAGAAAAAGGGCTTCAGAGGCATTTGCAATGTATTTGTATCACCTTCCAACATTTCAACAACTTTACTCATGGATGGCCTGTCAGAAGGCCTCATTTGAATGCACCATAAACCTACCATGTATAGCTTCTTTTCTGTTTCTCCTATGTTCAATGCATGAGAAATTTCAAGCCCTTCTTGTTGTTTAAGCTGGTCATAGATCCATGAAGGATAATATATTTGACTCGAGTTCTCTACTCGTGGATTCACGTTTCTCCTTCCTGCTGCCATTTCCATTAATAACATGCCGAAACTATAGACATCAGATTTGTAAGATACTACACCAAAGCTCCGAGAAATCAGCTCAGGAGCAATGTATCCAATAGTCCCTCTTGCAGCACTGATAGTTATCATACTATTGCCTTTTGGATACAATCTTGCAAGACCAAAATCTGATATTTTTGGGTTGAAATTTTGATCTAGAAGAACATTATGAGGTTTTATGTCAAAATGTAGAATTCTCATTTCACATCCTCTATGCAAATAGTCGATTCCACGAGCTATGCCCAAGGCTATGTCATTAAGCTTAGCCCAAGAGAATGGCCTACGAACTATTCCATCCAAAGAGAAGATGTATTTGTCAAGTGAGCCATTAGGCATGTAGTCATAGACAAGCGCCCTCCTCGATCCTTCTGCACAAAACCCAATAAGCTTCACAACATTTACATGATGTATACTACCAATTGTAGAAACCTCATTGATAAATTCTTCTCCATTGTGCCTTGAATCATTTAACATCTTGACAGCAACCATTCTACGACCTGGAAGTTCTCCCTTGAAGACAGACCCAAAGCCCCCTTGCCCCAGTTTTTCATGGAAATGACTTGTAATTGCTATGATATCTGTATAAGCATACCGCTTAGTTGACAAAGTCTGTTGGTTCCGTAGAAATTTTTCTACAACATTGATCGGTCTTCGAATCTTCCAGTATTTGTGTGCAAGAAAAGAAAGAACAACCAATGGGGAGAGCACGTATTTCACAATAATTGCAATCACTACAAGTAGAAGACCATACAAGATCAGAAGACAAGAATTAGTTCATAGCAGTAAGTAAAACATTACATCACCTAGTAGAATGTTCAGAAATAGAAGAGCCATTGCAAGGATGATCGCAATTTTGGGGAACAATCCAGATTCTGCAACACTGTAGGGATTTTGCTGGATGCATGTTTGAAAGATCCTTACGAAGGAAAACGAAGGGAATATCCATGATGAAGTGCGTGATAGTGTCACATAATATAAAAGATTAGGGACAAGCTCTTTCTTGATTTCCCTGCAAGCATTAACCCATCATATATAAAACAATAGCAGTGTGGTTATTAGGCATGAGCACAAAATTTTTTGGATCAAAATAGCTTAAAGCTGGATCCTTCCAAAGATCTGCGGAATTTTTGGTTTAGAAAAATTGAAATAAATGATAAATGAATTTTGATCGATCACAACTATCCATAGAATAACTTCTCAAGATGTTGCATAAACTGGATTGCAAGGAATATCTGCAAAACCTTTAAAGCTCCAAATGCGAGCACATATAAACCAAGCAAAAAGACATTAAGCTGACGAGCAGACAAATAACTGAATGCAATAAGCAGATATTAAACATAACATAAACTACACAATTATTTAACCTCATGCAAATTATGTTATGGATAAGATAACTACCAACATTACGATAGACACAAATATTACCTATATAAAAATATCCCAGAAATCAACTAAAGCAACTCCAAAAATATTTATTGTGGTACAGCAGCTCAGGAAACTGGATATGTCAAAAAAATTTGTCATCAAGACAACTAAACTTGGCCATTACACAAGAACAAGGCACCACAAATGAAGAGGAAAATCGGGTGGCCTGCCACAAGGTTCTCCCCTAAACTGCATTAGTCAGGGATTTACTCCATATCCTAACTTGAATCCATGTTCTTGAGTCAGAATTCCAAAACATCAAATTCCATTTTAATCAGAACACTTCAATTAAAATTAAACTTTATCCCAAACCACATTATGAACCATAACCTGATATAAAAAAACTTATATTCGAAATGAGTTTAATCCTAAATCTTGTTACCAACCAAATAACTTTTGAGATTAAAAAGCTTCAATCTCTCTAGCAACTAAACTTATCACTTTAATCTCAATTCTAAACGTCCAGATGTTGAAGCTCAAATATAAACTAAATTGTTTTAATCCCAAATAGCAGATTAAGGTGAGTTAAAAAGCCATTAAAACCAAGTGAAAAGTTTGATAGAAGAGAGGCATCTGATAGCAAGCTTAAGCCAAGCGTAAACAATTGAAGGGGCTTAAGCTAGAAATAGCTAACCTATTTTGCCTAACAAAGGGAAATATAGCTTAACCCTCAGTAGAACTCTAATAACTAAAGCCATTTAAGGTGGCAATTACATCATTAAATCTAAGCTGCCAAGAACGTGACTTAAGGGTGTAAAGCTGAGTATATCAATTTTCCTCCTTCCCAAACTGGAGGATGAATGATGAATTTTCAACAGGGGGGAATTCCATGTGACAGTGGTGACATCATCAGCACTACCAATGTTTTAAACCAAATCGAACAAGCCAATTCACCTTGAATTGGCCATCAAACCAGTCCAGTCCAAATTCAGAATCGCACCATGTAGAGAACCAGACAAAACCGAATCAAAACTAGGTTTACTGCCCAGCCAGAGAACCGACTCACTTGAACCAACCAGAACCGGTCAACAGGCTATTGATGACTTTGCCTTCATGAAGCCACATAAAGAAGATTCCTAACTAGTTCTTGGCAATGTAGGATTATAGTTCTTTGGCAAGCACTCCACCCACCGCCGAGGGAAAGTTTTAAGCTTTTTCATTTTATTTCTTAGATTACTTTATTAGGAATTTGTGCTCTTTAAGTTTATTAAAAATGTCACCTTATTGATTATTTTGAAGAAATTTGAGCTTTTACCTTTTATGAAGTTTATCATTCCAATGAAATTTTAAAAGCTATTAAATTTGAATTTTCTTTAAATCTTGTGATTGAATAATATTTTTTTATTTTTTAAATATCAACTTTGTATTTTATTTATTGATAGTATTATAAAATTATATCTATAAATATTTATTAAATTATTAAATCATCCATGTTCGACTCACCCTGGTTCGACTTTAAAACGTTAAACCTTTTGTTCTGTCGGTTCTAAGACTAGTTCGACTTTCAAAACCTTAGGCACTGCTACCAACAACATTGTCAAAAGCTCATGCTTCCCATCATTGGCATCATCAACAAGCTTATCAAATAGATGCACATACATGCAA
The DNA here is from genome assembly GCA_002786265.1 of Apostasia shenzhenica. Lineage (NCBI taxonomy): Eukaryota > Viridiplantae > Streptophyta > Magnoliopsida > Asparagales > Orchidaceae > Apostasia > Apostasia shenzhenica. The sequence continues at coordinate 632,635 of KZ451923.1, forward strand.
GCACACATATGCATGTATATGCGTTTAAAATTTAGACAAGATATAATACTATATATTATATATGTAAAATAATCATACCATATACTCTTTCGTTATTCTCATGCATGTTGCTTACGTACTATATATTGATGCAAGAATGTAAGCGCAAATATGAGGTATGGCTAAATGAGTTTAAATGGGACCTACAGCTGAAAATTACTTAAGTTGTTGAGTCAAATCAAAGGATTCAAGAGTTCTGTAGTCGATATCGAATTAAAGTATGCCTCTGTTTGGCATCCCCACACTAATGGTCCGGCAGAAGCAACAAATAAACACGTTCTCAACATCGTAAAATAGCATTTAAATAGAGCCAAGACTCGATGGCCTGATGAACTTCCTAGAGCTCTTTAGGCCTACAATATTGCTCTAGCTAAGGTCACTTAAGAATCTCCCTTCTCGCTAGCTTTTGGAATGGATACAATTATACCAGTTGAGTTGGAGTATTTCTCCCTAGTATAAATAGCAGCAAACTTCGAATTTAAAAGGATATATGAGGGAGAATGAGGAATCAAGATGCCTTGATCTAGACCTCTTGGAGCGTAACAGGCAGATTGCAGCTTTAAAGCAACTGGAACAAAAGCATCGAATTGAGCTCTATTTTAATAGCAAGGTCAAAACACAAAGTTTTGCTCAAAGCGAACTTGTCTTAACACGGCGACAATGGCTAGAAGTATTTTAGGGGTACCTAAGATGGAGCGCAATTGGGATGGGCCTTATATCGTCTGTGAGATCACTGGTTCTAATGCTTATTATCTCATGGAATCTGATGGGACTCAAATCCCTATAACATGAAGCGGAAATAATCATAAAAATTTCTAAGCTTAAATTTTCCTTTGTAAATCTGTGTTCTTAATAAAACATTGATATCGAGTTTTTTTTTGTTTTAATTTTCATCTTATTCCTAACCGAATTTTGACTACAATGATTTAGATGGATCCTCAGCACAGGGTCTTATGTCGAAAATGATATATAATTTTGAGAATTACGATACTCTTGTAAAGGACCACCTAATAAATCCTATTTAATTGTGATCCACTAATCTAGTTAGGACGGTAGGATAGCTGGATATTCCTAAATAAACTAGCTGAAAGCTCACCGCATACACCTTAAGGGCAGGTAGAGTAATTCGAAAAGCTAGCTCATAACTTTAGGGTAGGCCAGACATTGCAATAGAACATGCTGGTCTCCACTAAACAGAGTGCCTTCATAGGTTATGCCGCATTAACAGAAATCAACCCTCACCCAAGTACAATATTGATTTCTATATTTCAGATTCCAACCTTGGATGTTTGGGAGATTACTCCTATCTGGAAAGGTCACTAATTCTACTTCATTATATCTTATTTTATTCCACTCTCTTTGTGTACAAGGATCGACAGAATCATGAAAGGTTAATTTACCAACTATAATGGCTCTTGTTCAAATTCAAGGATCTGCCCATTGTAATGAAGGGGTGGTCTTCTCAAAACATGGTCTCTACATCTAAATTTGACTTACAAAGTTTTTACAATTTTCACTCTTCTATTAAACCTCTAATCTTATTCTAAAATTGAAGAAACCAAAAATCTAGAATAGAATAAAATAATAACAATAATAACAACAAAAAAAGATATATGGAAAATGGGGATTTCATTAACATTTCTGCTTTTACAAAGTATTATTACAACCCTCTTCAAAGGAAAAATAAAAATAAAAATACATAAAGATGAGGAAATCGTAACCTCTTGCAAGATATTTTAGCTGTATCAGGGCTGGCGTTTGATGCCATCTAAGACGTTAAACATCTTGTGAATGATATCATTTGTGATGTCCAAACTCTCTTCTTTATAGAATGGCCCAATAGCAAAGACCTGGCTCGAACTCTACAAGGTCGACAAGAGTCCTCTCCTTGTTTTCAATTAGAATGGACGCCAGCGCATCCCAAGCCCTTCTGATGTCATCCAGTTAAAGAAACCTTGAATGCGGCACTGCTCCTGCTGATCTTTCCGCAGCCAGTTGCCCAGCAGCTGCAACTGCAACTGTGGCGGCAACTTGATCCTCCAAGGCCTTCTTTAGTCTTCTTTCTGCTGCGAAGGTAGTAGCTCTTGAAGACCACAAGACTACCTTGTAATTTTCCAATTCCTCCCATAGAATTTTCCTTCTGCAAGATGCTGGTTGTGGAAGCAGATTCATGGCATTGAACTTCGAGCATATTTTTCTCTTCATACTTTTTTTGAGGGCATGAGATAGTGACACTATTTGCTCCTCCGCTATCATGGCATTATTCTTAAAGGAAAGCACACTAACATTCAAAAAAGAGTCTGTTCATGAGAATACAAGTAAACACCATGAAAGATAAAGTAAGGATTTACAGAGATCGCTCTATTAACGAAATTGGCATATAGACCAGGAGTGGTGGTCTCTTTCACGTGTTTCTCCAATTCTTTTGCTACCAACCCTCATTCAACAGCTAAACCCATTTCAACAGGCAATACAAAACCTCGCTCAAATTGTTGTCGGGAAACATGCAAACTCCTTTTGGCCTTTTGGGTTTTTACTTCAACCTTTATTCGCTAATCCCCAAATTGGCCCTTGAAATTTTGACTAAATGAAGCATCGATACTATGCCTCCATTGGTGGGGTTCATCCCTTATCTCACCCCCAAGTGCCTCATCTTGATCCCCATTAATTCCTTTTAGGGGCTCACTGTAAGACCAATCTAAGAATGCCCCTTTCCTCCTAGGCACTTACTTCATCATAAGGTCTAAATTTAGTTTTAGGGGTTCCCCTACCTCTTCCTTCCCCTAGTACGATCTCTTTATTTTCTTAGGGAACCGGTATAGACCGAATAATGAGGGTTAGACTTTTACTCTTTTTACTCTTACTCTCGAATCTCTAGGCTAAGGGAATGTCATCTTCACTATCTTCTCCTGAAGATACTATATCGACCAGAACTCCTTTCAATTCAAGTTCTGGAAGCTCTTCTTCTTCCTCTATGGCCTCCATTCTTAGGCCATTTCGTCTTTTATCCAATTTGGGCGACAGCTTTCAATGCGGCCTGACAAAAATTCATCATCAAAACTTGAAAAATCTTTTTGAAGCTGGCTCAGGGTTCTCCTACTTTAATCTCTTTCCCTAGTTGTATGGAAAGAGTCTGGCCTTTTTTGTCTCTCTTCATAATGACTATTCTAGGTGGAGGTATGATCTCCTTATAGATGGGGTAGCCTCCATCCTTTGCCAAGATTGAGGCGTCATGACGCATGTATTTTAATAAATCTTTGAGGGCCAACTCTGATTCTTTAGCCTTGCAAGATTAATCCTGGCCCCTTTTTCTGCAATCTGACATCCCAATGAATTCAGACGAGCATGGTGATGACTCTTCTCAAAACTTAGCCCCTACAAAGAAATAGCAAGCCCTCCAATCTAAATGATAACTGCCGGCACTTGAAAATATTACCTTCTTAAGTTTGGAGTGCAGAGTCAAGTAGCCTTTGTATCCAAAGATTCCCAGCCAGCTGAATAGGCTCCTGAAGAGATTCAAGTTCCAGGGGATCCTCTGTGCCTTCAGTAGTTTCATAGAGTAAATGGAGGCGATGGCATTGAGGGCTATCTGTGCTAGCATGATCATGTACGAATTAAAGATCTCCACAAACTTTGGTTGTGGGGGGAGCGTCATGCCATACTCAATTGCACCTTGTAAAAATAGATCACATCTTCTAAGGGCTTGTTGGGCCGATTCCTTGCCTAGGCAAGGATGATGATGATGATGTTGGGATTCTATTAAGGATTTCATGGTTCATCATCAGGCTTTCCTGGTAGGAACTGTCTTGGCATAATTACTTTGAGAGCTCGACCCAATTGATCTCTCTGGCAGCCATGGTTGGCTCTAGATCGAAATTAGAGGAAGAAGGATATTGGGGTTTGGCATAAAAATGAAATGAGAAGTTCAAAATGATGGTTTCATGCTCAGCAAATTAGGAGAGATACATCTACAAAATGTAAAAATAACACCTGGACAGTCCAAATCTATAGCTAACACGTGGAGGAGATCTAGAAATACATTTTTTGATAACTGTAAATTTCGAAGTGTCATATAATCTACGAGGCATCACCCGCGCTACAACCTATTGAAATTTAATGCTTATTTCATGCATGATATGAGATGCCTAAGTATTGTGGTCAATGATTTACTAACATTTCACAGAACTTAGGCAATTTTTCTTAACAATTTTCTGATTCATTTCACAATACAACAACAACAACAACCAAGCCTTAATCCCACTAGGTGGGGTCGGCTACATGAATCCTTTGTTTCCATTGCGCTCTATCAGTTACCAAATTCTTA
>KZ451923.1:641241-661241 GCA_002786265.1 Apostasia shenzhenica
ATTGCCTTCTGCTTGTCTGCCTCGACATCATCCGCTTGGGGTCGCCCTGACTCGTCTCTATGGTGTTGGGATCTCGACTTGAGGTAAATCTGAACACCAACTGAATATTCTGAATATCTTCGAGATCTTGTAGTGGCGTCTGTTATCAGGATTGTATAATTTACTCACCTGTGTGATCCGAACATTATTGTGCGATTAAATTGCTGTTGGGTGATACTATTTGCGAGCACACCTATACTACTGCGTATCCCTAGATCTGACGTGTTGAGATAAGGTTGTCTAAAATTAGTTGGTAAATTTGTTAAATATCATTTGAGCATGCTTCTAAATATTTGAAATTGATTTACTTCTCGACCTTATGATTTCTTGATTATTGCATAACTATCATCAGCATTATTCCTAGAATAAATTTTATGTTATCTGTTAAATTGCTTACTGATCTCTAATTAGGATTGCATCACGCATATTGTCCCGCATCAAAACCTATCCGAACCTTTATGGCCACAAAACGAAAGTAAAGCAGAACCTCTAATATTCTCTTAATTCAATATGTTAACATCTATTAGTGTTTGCAGGAGCATGTCGAAGGGAGCCAAATTCTTGACATAGCTATCCACAGCAGAGGAATATTCACTGCTCTTCTCACTATCTCCTCTAGATCCATCATGTGTTGCCCTTTCCAGCCCTAGCTCTTATCTATGAGGTTGCACATAGAATTGATCTTAGACTTCATCAATTCGTTATGTCAGCGAACTTCAAAAAGATTATCCTAGCACAAACCTCTGTCGCCTTGGCTTCTACTACTTGAGCCTTATGATGGACACATTCCTTAAATAAGGCTTCTTTCTCTTGTCTAAATTCCTTGATGGTGTTGCGGGGATCTCTTACATTTTTGTCGTGGTATAATGGATGTTAAAGACAGTCTGAGTGAACTTTGCCTTTGAAGTTTTCAGCTTCTCTGCCCACTCTGCGTTGTGAGGGCCAGGTTGGCTATTTTGTCAATATAACTTCCTCAATTCTTCCTTATGAAATGCCAAGTTATTGCTTTTAGCATATTAGCCATTTCTATGGTGATCTTGAGAATGGCATCCTCCTTCTTGACATTAAAAATTCTATTCAAACTTCTCCTCTAGGCTAGCAATGATTTCATTGATATGAGCCTGAATGGTTGGGGCAGCTTGATAGACAATCTCTTTCTTGTGTCTCCTTTTCTTCTCCTTCTCCTTCTCCCTATGTGCTGAAGCTTTAGGTACCCTTCCACCTAGGATACCACTAGCTGACACCAGGCATGATTCAAGAGTTATCATTCTTGATTTCTATCTAAAAGGAAAGGTCAATAATTTGAAAGAGGAGGAATCTAAAGGGTCTATTATAGAGGATTATGTGGGGCACAACCAGGAGCGCGCCTAATTGACCTAGCACTAATGACGATAGTTGTTCTAAACCTTGACTCTTCAAAATGGCTTTTTCTAGAGGAAGAATCAGACATTTTGAAGGTCTATGGGCAATAAACCCTATTATCTATCCTGCTAATTTTTTTTTTTTTGTTTTACAAAAGATTCAGAAAGATCTTCTATTTCATCGACTTTAATAAGTTCATCCTGCCTAGGACTACTGGACGGCTCTGGGGTAGCTAGAGCTTTGGAGAGGATGCCAGCGACCTTTGCTATTGGTGAAGCAAGACTCACTTCCACGTGTGTAGGAATCACAAGAACTGGGTCTGCTTGCTCCTGTCAAGTTGACTGTTCACCTACTAGTAGCGAGGAAGTCATTGCACTCCTCTTTTCAGCTAGAAGATCGCTAGGAGAAATGTTAGGATATTTCTTTCTTCTACCCAACAGAGATCCGAGCTCTAACCAATTGCTCTATCCTGACATTTTACTAACACCATGTTGATAATTCCTTCTTGCAGTTTATAGAAGCGAATGAATGGAAGATGAATCGCTTAGGAAAGCTGGTGGGGACACGGATCAACATTGAATTGGACAGCTAGAATGACCTCATGTGCTGAATCAAAATTCAAATTCAAATTAATTAGAATTATTAGAGATTTTCATATCAGCTTTATTTTGATTTGATTTAATTCAGAGCATGTTTGGGAGATTTGAAGATTCGTCATATTTAGAACTGATTTTATTTTATTGTAATAGAATTAGTTTTATATTGTTTTCATTTATTTGGTATTTTATTTTCCGTGTTTAATATTATATTTAGGTTTTCTCAAAGCCTAAATCCGGGTTAACGAGTCGATATTTCGGTGAAGGAAAATGTAGGGTTAGCCTTTGGTGAGAATCCTCAAATTAGCCTAGTTATCCACTTTAAAAAAAATCCTCTACCCATTGCTCTCTCCGAATCATCTCCGAGCGCCTCCAACATTTTGCGCACTCGCCTACTTCTGAAGCTCGCGCCGCCTGCTACCCACGAGAGCCGACAAACCTGCCATGACCGCCCCAACGGTACGGCCAGTCACTACTCGCACTCCGGCACGCAGCCATCGTCCTAATCCTCAGACCTAAATTCCGCTAGTTCGACCTTTTAAAACATCATTCATGATGAGTTTTAATTAAATTTTAAAATATCTTAATTCATGAAATTCAAAAATCTCATTTATCATATAATTTATCTAGAAAATATTTTGCGCTTAATTAAAAATAATTTACTAATCAATTTTGCTAAATATAAATATAAAATATCATTTGTATTTTTTTCCATTCCGCATCAACTTGGTATCAGAGCATAGTTTAGGTTAAGGTATTTTATTTGAGCATTTATTTTTATATATTTCACATCATATTTTTTATCTTATTATATTTTGATCTTGTACAAGCATGAGCACTGAAATCAAAACTATATTATCCGACCTTATAGTTCGGTTCGACCGCATATTCACACTTAATAAACTACATCTATAGATTTATTCCTACTTTTCTAGTGATTCTTATTATTTATCATATAAAGAGTGAAAAAATAATTTAGATCATTATTTTGATTATTGTGATCGGAACGAATTAGAGAGGGTTAAGTACGCAAAATTAATGCTTCTCCAAGAAGCAAAATATTATATTAGAGATTTGGAAAATTAATGTCTTTGGGGTAAGTTTAGACCGTTTAAGACGTGGGATGAAATTAGAATTTATTTACGTAGGAGATTTTATCTTTCATCCCGTAAAGTTAACTCTATAATTCTTAAATAACATGATCCTAGATTAGTATCATTTGCTCCAATTCTTACTCCTATTGCAAGACTTATTGAGACTATAGGTGATCAAACTAGTTTCCTCGTGAAAGAAGTATTGAATGAGTTCTCTAGAGAAACCTTTATTCTTCTTGAAGCATTTGAACTTGATTCTTTTTCTATATCTATCTATATAGCAGATCCTAGCTTAGCCGAAGAGTACGAGAAGTATGAGGAAGATAATTATAGGATAAAAGTTGAAAGTCAAATTTTGAAAACAATCATAGAGCTAAGTCGTAAAGAAAAACAGATTATAGACTTGACAGAGATCATTAAAGCATCTTATTGTGTTGATAACACTATCAATCATATTTAGATGACTATAGGTCACGATTATTTTGAGGTCAATAGATTTGATCTAGTTAAGCATATTTATGCATATCTCGATTTATTAAAAACTCAACACCTATAGACCTATATAGGCAAAGAGCGTATGAGATTGAGTGGTTGATCATGTGGACATCTAGCTGATGTAATGTACGGTTTGCTAGATATTTTTGGAAGACTTTATAGCACTTATTAAGAACTACATCTCTTATGACCTTGACCTTTTTTTCACAAACCTATAATCAGAATTAATCATCCAGTAGGCACTAGTAGAGTCATGAGTCGAGTATGCATATATTTCATTTTCTTTTAATATCGTATGTTTGAGTCAAATCAATATTTGCATTTTGTTTTCATTTGTTACATGTGCTAATCCTTTTATTTTTATATTATAAATAAAATTAGTAAAATTAATGGTGGATTATTATAATTAAGTATAAAAAAAATTTAAAATATTTTATTATGATAATTTAAGATAATTAAGTCACTAATTTAATTTATTTTAAATTTTTTATTAAATTGGGTCAAATGAATAAGTTTGAATATTATTATTTAATCTTAAGAATAGTTGATATTTTTAATATTTCAGATCTATTGGTTATCAGGACTCAATAGAAATACCTAGTGAAGCATTAGCCTTCTGTTCCATTTGAGTGTACCTTTACCGGCAAGAGCCGACAATCCCACAACGGCTGCCCCAGCCGTGCGGCCAGTCACTGTTAGTGCTCCGGCATGCAGCCATCATCCGAATTCTCGGACCTCGATTCCACTGGTTCGGCTTTCTGAAACATCGTTCACGACCAACCACCGTGCTCCGGCACGATCATCGTCCAAGACCTCAGACCTCAATCCCGTTGGATCGGCCTTCTACAACATCGTTTACGATGCTTAGACGCAGTCATCTACAATATCGTTCACAACCAGCCACTGCTCACTCTCCAACACGCAGCCATTGTCCAAGACCTCGGACCTCGATCCCGCTAGTTCAGCTTTCTCAATATCGTTCACGACCAAATTAATCTGACTATTTGATTTCAAAACGAATTATTTGTTTGACTTGGATTATTTATTTAGCTCTGATTGTGTGACCCGATATTTATCTGAGTGACATTTACTGTTGGATTTAAGTGTGAGACATTTGTTCTAAATTTCTGAACCTTGGATCTGATTTATTGAATTTAAATTGACACATTAATCTAATTTGATAATTTTTTATTTATCAGACAATCCAGTTTAATTTTAATTTTAAAATATCTTAATTTATGAGATTCAAAAATCTTATTTATCATATAATTTATCTAGAAAATATTTTGCGCTTAATTAAAAATAATTTGCTAATCAATTTTGCTGAATATAAATGTAAAATATCATTTGCATTTTTTTTCCAATCCACATCAGAGGCCCTAAGTATATGTTTGTCAACATAAGGCAATGTGCTCATCCACGTCATGCAAACATATGTCTAGGCCGACATGAATTTTCGCACCCAAACAGGCCGATGTTTACAAGTGGATTCAATGTCACATCATAGTCTACATGTGGCAATCAAAGCCTTCTAAATTTACTATAGCTACTACCATCTACAATGTTACAAATATTGTATTCCCAGTTTGTGTTCGATGTTTACTCTAGTCTGCTTCAAGGGGTCCCAAACATCAATCTCAAAAAAAATTAGCAAATGCCAGATTGGACGCAATGTTGCAATTCAACATCAAAACTAGCTATCCCTCAACGAAATTCAATTAAAGGTCGAGCGACACGTCAGCACTTTGCTTTGCCTTATATCAGGTTACAATGGCATTACTTTCCATTATGGCTGCCAATTTGATTAACAGAAGGGCATCACCAGGCTTTCGGTTATTAATTGTCGGTTGGCTAATCCCGAACAGCCCAATTGCCCAAGAAGCCACGTGTCCTCTTCTTAATAAAGCAATGGAGCCGTCAGTGACCAAAAGTTGTGTTCTGTTTTAACTGGTAACTTAAAGCTGAGGGCATGGTTCGTGTCTATAAATGCCCATTGAAGTGTCATTGAAAAGGGGGAAAAAGAAATATTTTCCATAGGTCTTATATTTTTCCTTTTTCAGCCTGTCTTGTAATGACCTAATGGTCAACATTTGATTGGTAATGGAAATTCCTACTTAATTTTGGTGGACATAGGAGGACTTGCCATGAATCACCTTACATCTTGTATCTTCTTGTGGATGGCTTTTCAGTTCTTTAGCTACTAATCATTCTTGTAAGAAACCTTGTCCGCTGCTAATTCTCAAGACTTCGATCATTTACATCAACAGTTGGTCAACCATGCTATAGTGTCTTCATCATCCATTCTCACTAGAAAAAAAATTCATAATCCGTAAGTGGTTGTCACCATCAAAATCAACTAGGGTTTAACACTTCCTCCACTCATTAGGCATTTTCTTGGTTTCAATTATCTTATAAAATGGTATTGTAAGCTAGTTAGCAACAATGCCATATTACACTTCCACAAATCGATACAGAACATGCCCAAGTCCATGAGCTTTACTTGCTGGAATGCAAACCCACTTAGGCTTTTATAGAAGCTCAATTACATCCAATTTTGATGAAAAGTTGAGGATTTTTTTTTTCACAATTTTGATTATGGCAAACTTATCTCATAATCACTAAAAGGAATATCTCATTTGGAGGACTTCTTCTTTAAAACCACTTTTGCTTCAGTGAAGTTAATCCTTCATGTAAAATTGATATTCAAGTCCTCCCGAGAGTATTCATATGTCCAAATTGAATGTGATGTTTCTAGTTCAATAGCTTGTCAAAATCAATTCTTCAGCTTTACTTGATATATTCATCCTTCACCAACATATTTTCATATCCATCCTTAATGCATCTTACATTATTCAAATTTTAAATCTTCATATCCTTTAAGTTAGTTTATATATACCTTTTCCTTTTTTAAATTTTGATATAGATCTTCTAGAAATTTAGCTCGTATTTTTATGATTACCCTCTTCATTCTTATATAATTTTTATAAGCCTCTTTATCTTGACACTAGTAACCTATTATATATTCACGTTCTTTATATTTTGAACATTTTCATTCAACCACAAAGTCTCTCTCTCAAGGGGCTTATTACCTTCCATCTTTCTAAGGACATGTGTTACAACTTACAACCCCTTTCATGTCATTGGTCATCTCAAGCCCATATGACATCAACACCAACATTACACGATTCTTAGTGGTTGGAACTTCAAATTATCTTAATAGAACATGATATATGCATTTCCATCTCAATAAATTCCTTCTCACTGGTACTCATCAACCAATCTTTCCTTAAAAGCAATTTGCCTTCTCCTTTTAGAATCCACCATGGAGCTTGTCAAACTGCTCTTCCATGCCTCCATATTTAAATTTTTATATTTAACATCACTTTCCACATTGAGCGTATAAAATTTCTTTGGGCACAGCCTTACAAGCTTTACGTATGTTTCTATCAACTTATCTTATAAGGAAGTAGTCCATCTGATAATTATCAATCCCAATGAGATGAAAGACACATGGAGTTGGGTAGAGTTAAGTTTCAATTAAAAATAGAAATAGTAATAAAAGTCGTGCTCAATTTAAAATCCCCAATATCCTAAGTGTATCCCATCTAATCCTAGTGTATCCAAGCAGCTAATTGGATTTTAATTGGGATGCACCACATAGTATATACGATACATATTTGGGGAGCCTTTATAGATATATGTATGTGACATAGATACGACATGGCTATATAGACGCATTAGAAGTATTTGTGCTTCCTAGTTTGACCACCACTGCATGTCCTATAGGCTCTTTTGACCATGATGCCTACTCCATTTTTGGTATTCTCCAAGTTTGTGCAATACAACTTGTACCTTGAATTCCCAATTATCACTGCCTTTACAAGTCCATTTCATCTTTTGACAATACGGCGCATTGATTCTCATCCTACATAGTATCCACCAATTTCATCATCTTGTCTATTAAATAGCCAATACTCAACATTTGAACCTAGTTTTACTCCCTTGAATTAGATTCTTTACCTGTACTCGTCTACTAATGTGCTAGAACCTTTATCTAATTAACATCTTATTTTGATTCAGTATACAGGGAAATCAATTAGACTTAAAAATGCTATAAAAAAAGATACCCATGCTTCTTTCAATCAATCAAACAAAACAAATGTAAGAAGAAAGATTGGATACTCACCGTACTGCTTCTTTCAAGCAATCAAAAACAACAGGCCGGCCTCTAGTTTTCCATCTAATCTGAAACCCCTGCTGAAGAAGTTTGAAGACATCAGTCAATGGGCCATCATTAGCAGATGCGGGAACCATAGCCACATATCGACATGAGGGACGAATAATTGATGCTTCTGTTCCAAAAGTAGCATACATAAATGTGTTGTTCTCATGGCTCAAGCAAGGTATTGACCAGTATTTTTCATCTCTCTTCTCCTCCGTGCAGTTCATAAAACTTATCCACGATTTTGCATACAGAAGCCACGCAAAAAAAAAACTCGAGTTGCCTCCCACTTCTCTAGGAGAAATGAATTGATCGGGAAGGCTGCACATTCCTCTTGCGAAGCTCATGTCGACGACATTCAAAATACCACTTTCATAAGAGATGTTAGTGACAGAGAACCTGCGGGATTTGATCTCAAAGATTGCGTTGTCACCGTCGCAGATTAGTTCGTGATCCGGATCGCCACATGTCGGCGGATCTCCGGTCAGACGAAGAGGGTAAGAGATGTTGAGTCTTCCGCAGGTTGAAGAACACCGCTCCTTGGAACCACTGCCTAATCCGGCGATCATGGTGACGGTCAAATAGAAAATCACAGACGCCATCGCTGGTGCTCTGAAGAATCCTCTGGCCATGAATGTAAGCATTTGTTCTCGATTGCTTTGAAGGAACAGGCCATAAGAGAGACAAATGCACAACACTATTTAAAAGTCATAATTTGGAGACCACCGGATTACAGCTTGGAGATCAACGGCGGAATAGAATCGTCAAAAATGTTCGCAAGCACTGGAAGATGAGGAGGAAACAGAGCCCGAGCCTGACGTTTTCCTGCAATCAGCTGAAGCCCTTATTAACTCGCCCCAAAAAAGAAAATAATAGAGTAAAATTGCATCTGGGCCCCGAAAATTGGAAAAGTATTAATAATTGATCTTAATTTTAGAAAAATTTTAATTTTAATCTTAAAATTATAAAAAGCTGCAATTTTAGTCCCTCTACTCATACAAAATAGGACTTTTTTTTAATTATATTTTAATTGAGACTAAACAATAATAATTTTATAATTTTAAGACTCAAATTAAAATTTTAAAAAAATTAAAACTAATTTACAATAATTTTTATTTCACGTACAATTTGCCTAAAATAATAATAATAATAATAATAATAATAAAATCTGAGGAGCAGTGTACCTCAAAAAATCTCTTGCCGTTGTAAAAATCAGACTCTTTAAAATAATAAATTAATTCATTTGAATTATTGCCATTATTAAATTAAAAATAATGAAAAATAATTTAATTTAATCTAATATATAATCTAAATTTAACATGACAAATCAGCTCATCGTCAACAGATCGAGCTGTCCAATTCGGCTTTAAAACACTCTCCCCATTCATCATCATTGAAATTATTAATTTTTACAAAAATATATCTTAAAAATTTTAATTTTAAATATTTTCTAGTCAAAATTAATGATATTTCTAGAATTCAACCTATAATTAATTTTAAGAGCAAAACTTCGATTATATTTCATGGATCTAAATTATGTTTTTCTCAAATAAAAATATTTAAAGAATGATAAAAAAATAACATTAAATTCATTCTCCTTAGAAAGCAAAGCCATGACTCATGAGAATTAGTGGATCATTCGCATTTAATTGAAGTTAATGTTTATATACTATAATGAAAAATTATGTGAATACTTATATGTTTTTGAAAATAAATTAATTTTAACATTAAAATTTATAATTAAATTACTTAAAGAACAGCGCATGAGATTTATAAAATAAAATTAATTTTTGATTAGGCTAATTTTTATTTTTCTATATAAATTTTTTTTAAAAAAAATTCCCTTCGTCAGCAGTCATCTGCTGGCTGAGGGTAAAGATAGTTTTAGTGAAAGAGAAAAGAATGTCAATAATTGTTTCCGGTCAAGTCAACGATTCTTGGTTTGTTTGATAATTAAATTCTCGCAAAAACAAATTATGGTGCATTTATATGTACAATGTCTTAAATATAAAAAATTACAAAATTCACCTTCAAAATTAAAATATTACATACATTACATAGAAATATTATAAAATTATAAATTTTATACTATTTTTAAATAAAAACATACTATACTCTGAATTCTAAATAATAAAATTATAATTTATAATTTAAAATATTAATTTGTATATTCCTTAAATTACTTAAATATTAAAAACTAAACACCTCATTGTTTTAACATTATACGATAAATACTGTTTATTTCATAAATTAGCTATATATGAAATTCACTTTATACTCAATTTAGTTAAATAAAAACTTATATTATGGATTATAAATCATATAATAAAATGAGATTCATGAAAATGGATCAGTAATTTAATTTATAATTTTTTTTATAGTATACTATAAAATATATAATTTTTTATAATTTTAATGAACTATATATAATATTTTATATATACAGTGAAGCATATAATTTTTTATAATTAAAATACTCCCAATATAAATCTCCCACAATACATATACATATATATATATATATATATATTAATTTTTATACTATTACTTATTTATATTTATTTTAAATTTTACATAATTTTTAATATCAAAAACTTAAATTCATTTCAGGTCTTATATAAATTTGTATATTAGTTAGTTTGAAAGTATAGGTACTCGTTTCTTTATCCCATCTGGACGATAATTCGATTCAAATCTAATCTATTAACTGATCAACACATCTTGTATAACTTTTTTAAGATCTTTTTTTATATAATTAATTTTATTTCTCGTTACATACTCATCTTAAGATAAAAAACCAAAAGTTTACTCAAAAAATGTTTAAAAATTTGTTCAAAATTGGCTCCTATTTTTAATTCTTCAAAGGGAACTGATTGATGCTTATTTATAAAACTTAAGTCCACCTATTCTGATTAGATGCTTATTTATAGGCAACATGGATAATAAAATAAAAATATTAATACTAATAATCAATTTATTAACATTTTCAAATTCTCAAATATTAAATTCTAGTTAAAGTTAAATACTAAATATTTCAATGCAAAAAAATGAGAACTTATGTAAAATCCCGTCATCTAAATATAGAGGTATTGTCCGCTTTGACTTTAAAAAAATTGTATGACTTGAACACTTTTTAGGAGGTCACCCATCCTAATCCTATTCCAGCTCAAACACATTTAACTATAAAATTTTCTATCATTAGCCTCACAATTTTTTATCTCAAAAAATACTTTTATTATTTGAGATAATATTATTTACTTATAGAGCTCAGGATCTTCCTTTCTTTTTGATGTGAGATAATTTATTCTTGTGCCTCTCTTACCACTATTTATCGGCCTAGAAATTTGTGAGGAGCTGTATTTTATCTTAGTGATTCTTTTCTCTTAGTACATCTCCCGGCGACCACTCCTTGTCCTCTTCCATCACCAAATTGTTAAGACGGGAAACAATCAACGAGTTTTTACGTGAAAAACCGACTGGCGGAAAAACCACGGCTCCTTTTCGAGGAGACTTGAAATGTCACTAGAAATGTCTTTGTTTGGGTTACAGAGTATTCAAAAAAGTTTTTTTGGATTTTTCTTGGCCTCTTGGAAGGCTGTGTACAGAAAGTATATATATACTCCGGGTCTGTTATGTCTAGTCACTTCCAGCCGAATAATTTATGGCCCTAGTGACGGCCCAATTAATGCCTGCAGACAGCTAGTACGTGACTCCTGCTGTACGGCGTGTCAGCGGTTGCGATCTGTCGGCGGGAAAACCGCTTCTTCCACCAGAGTAGTACGACTCCCAACGGTCTGATGTCACGTCGGGTCTTTGTTCTTCGGGATGATACCTTTTTGGCGTCTGCTGTTCGGGTTGATACCTGGCATTTTCGACTTGGAGATCTTGCCTACGTGGACCCTGTGTGGACTTCCACGTGGACGGTCCCGATGAGGAAGTGTGGATCCAATTACAACAGGCACCACAACCTAACTTCTTTTAACAGTTAAAATAATTAAATTTTATTATTGAATTATCAAGATCCCTATAATCCTCTAGATTGCAATTATATAAAGAAAATAAAAATTCATTCAACCACGAGATGGAATTTGTAACAGTTTACAAAACACAACTAGGTATGCTAACAAAAAGAGAATAAAGTTGAAAGAGTAATAAATTATTAATAATTATTAACTTATTATATATTAAAACTATGCTTAGTAGGACTAAATTTCAAGTATGATTTGAGCTATTTTTAGCCTTAAAAAAATAAAAATTTATTTTAATATTATAATATAAAATAAAATATTACTTTAATCTTTATTCAAATGTAAGATTGATTTCATTGAAATTCCTAGAGACCTCGGAACACTCCTAACAAATCTTTAAAGTACCCCCAACTACTTTTTTTTTTTAATTTTTTACTTCGCTTGCACATTTATCGTATCGAAAACATAATAATATTTATTAAATAATTATAATATAAATTTTTTAAAAAATTATTGTTATTATTTTACTCAATTTTGAATATTAAAATTATTTTTTTATATCTTAAAAATATATAATATAATGGCATAACACATATACAATAGAAGTAAACATATATATATATATATACATAAATTTTGATATAAAAATATATATAATTAATATAAAAATATAAAATTAGCTATCTCAACAAAAAATTAGTAGGTGGTTAATAAAGTTATATCTGAAATTTAGTTAATTCAGTTGATTTAATTTTCAAACTCATGAAATCAAACTGAAATAATTAAAATATTAAATCATTCAAATCATTTAATTCTGAACAATTTAAATTATTTAATATACAATCCTACAAATCAGTAATATAATTAGCAAATATAAGTTATAGTACTTTCAAACACTAAAAAACTTTTAATTCATTATTCAAAAAAAAAAAATTCAGTAAGTGCCCTCCGTTAAGTCTACTTTAGGGCTCAACTAGAGAGTACCATAGTACACTTTGGGTGGGCCCATACACCGTCTTGTGACGGTGCATTGAGTAATTTAAATTCTAAATTTAATAATTTTTTATATTTTATGCACTTTATAATCTCTTGACTTGTAAATAATAATTTTTGATTGGAGATTAGAACAAGCAAGCCTCATCTACAAAGAAATAGTCATTAAAAAATTATATAGAAAAAAATAGTTAGGGAGAAAATTTCAAAATGATACCCAAGTTAAATCTCGCAATCTAATTTTCATATTTCATCCTTCAAATTTGGACCTCATAAACAATCGATATCTAATTAGGCTGACATTATCTAGTTGTATTCATGTCAAACTCAGTCATAGATCGCCAATGGTGTAGGCTAGAGCCTAACTATGGTTCCCAATCCAAGATTAGATCCGGCTAACTCAACTAGCATTAATTTACATGTAAATTTTAGGATAAAAAATTAAAAATATTTAAAGAAATTCATTCCTAATTGCCCTTAAATATTATATGAAAATTAAATAGTTAATGTGATTAAATAAATGTATTGGGTGAAAAAAAAACTTTCCAGAGCGGAGGGAGAAATAGAGAATAAAGAGAGAAGACACATATAAATACATACATAAATATATGCATATAAATATATATATATAATAAATATAGGGTAAATTACTAATAGCTCTCTGTAGTTTATCTATTATTATATTTTAGTTCATATTTTTTGATTATTTTATTTAAGTCCCCAGATTTTTTGACATCCCTCCCAAAGTGTCTAAAATTTAAAATATGAACATAAAAAGTAAAAAGACATGTGATTCATTATTATTTTAATATTATATTATATAATTATGATATTTAACTATTATTTTTAAATTAATAATTTTATAATTTAATGAAAGATTATCGTGTAAAATTATCATGCACAATTAAGAAAAGTTACTAGAGAACAAATTAAACCCGATCGAGGAATGAAACAAACATCAAATACCAAACATCTAAGAAATAGTCTTGGAGAAAATTTCAAAATATACCCAACATAAAACGCCATGATAATCTAATTTTCACCTACAAACGACTGCGGAGCTTTTGGTCTTCTTCGTTCTCTCCTGAGAAGAAAAGAAGCCGAATTGCGACAATCAGCTTCGCCTTCTTCCTTTGACGACCATGGCTTCTAGGTTTTTGGTCGCCCTTTTCCTTCTCCACGCTCTGTTGATGGTGGAGGCTGGCCCGCAGCAGGAGCCTCTCACAAGTGACTGCCCGTCTCTGATCTGCGGCGGCCTTGAGATCGGGTTCCCCTTCAGCCATGATTCCAGCCCGGAGAGCTGCAAGACGCCCGGTATGAATCTCCACTGCTCCCGCGATAACGTCACCACCCTCACGCTCCCCTCGTCGCAGCAACTTCTTGTTACCGCCATCGATTATGCCTCCGGCATAACGGTCGAGCTACCGTACAAATCCCCTGGCTGCCCATGGCTGAATATCATCTTGCCCAACACTAGCGATTCTGTTTATGCTATAAATCCTTCTACCAGTGCTGTCTTTGTGAACTGTACAATGGAGTTCAATTCTAGTGTGGAGGATGAGAATGAAGCAGTTTTCATCTCTTGCGTCAGTGGTCGAGACTTTTTTGTGTATGTTATACCCTCAGATTTGACTTTGGGCAGGCTTCCTACTGACTGCTGGATGGCGAACGACCATGTTTTGCCTGCAAGTCCTTTCTTTCTTCCTCCACTTTATGGAGATCAATCCTTCCAAAATGTTGTGAACGAATTCATTGGAAGACCGCAGATTGGGTTGAAGTGGAGAAGTAATGAGGTAACGTCTCCCTGTTTTGATTGCGAAGCGAAAGGACTGAAGTGTGGATTCAATAAGACCAGAGACCTGGCCTTCTGCATTGGAGATATTGACAATGGTCTGCTTGAACATCATCATGGTGAGATTTGATTTTGCATTTATGGTTTAAATTGCTATCAACCTTCTGAAGATTGGACGGTGCATACTAATTGCCTTTTCATCTCTTCTGCTTCCTCTTTTCAGGTTCAAAACGTTCACTCATATTAGGTGAGTTTGTCACTCATGCAGATTAGTACTACTTTATTTCATGCACCTTTGAAACAATGTTATCTCTAGGTTTTAAGCTATGTTTTAAGAAGCATGAAGCCTGATCAAACAAATTAATTGGCAATGTATGCTCGAATAGTAAGCACGAGCTTTTGCAATTTACAGATATGATAATTTTTACACATTGCAGTTCTTCTATTCTGAAATAAATTAAATAATGGAGGAGAGCTCTAGTAAATAGGGATATTAAAAACAGCATAAAAGATAGACTGTATGTATAGATTATATTGAAAGAGGAGGTGGGAAAAGCATATAATGCATTTTAGATTTATCTTACCATGAGTGAAGATCTGTGTTAACTGGATACCATCTCTTGAGTAGAAAGAATATATCTTGGAAATGTGAAAGAAAAATTTTACAATGTAGCCTATAGAATCAGTTTCCTTGTGCAGAACTGAGTATCAGACAATCAAGTAACTGCTGATACTATTATTAACAATGAAAAAAATAAAATGGATGAGTGCATGGGTATGTGGGGGGATATCAGTCATAGAATCAAAGCGGAATGATTAAAATGGAGTGAGACAAGAGTTTTGTGTGATAGGAAGACTACTATCTCACTGATGGAAACAATTACAAATTTGTTATTTATAATGAATTTTAAGGAGTTAAGCGACAAAATATTTGTAAGATCAATATAATTGAGATGTGAATGTTGAGATTGATAAAGGATCTGATTAAAGTGCTCCAAATTAGAAATGATTCAATAAACAAAAGGCGTGGAAAAGATAAGATAATAGATAGAAAGAGGGCATGGCACCCATTGAGAGTATATGAGGGAACGATATTTAAGGTGGTTTGGCCATGCCTATTGTCAACCATTAAAGGCAGTTATATGCAGTGTTATGAAAATCAGACTAAATTACTCAGTTTGACCAACCCAACTATGGACCGACTTGCCATCTAGTTTGGTTCGATGCTAAAACCGGATTACATATTAGGCCAAATCAACTATAATGAATCAATCTATTTCTATGACATTTGCTATTTTATGATGATAATCGGTCAATTGAATGAACAAGCTTATTGTTGTGTGCATTTAATACTATATTTATTAGACATTACTATTGTTTGAATTCCCCACCTAGTGGGATTAAAGCTTGGTTGTTGTTATTGTTGTTGTTGTACTATTCTTTGAATTGCTAAAAGTAATGTTTAGTTACCGGTTTGATCATAAAGGTTGGTTCTTATTCTGGTCCGCTTTTACAACATTGATTGTTTGCAAATGAAAGGTGATACAAGTTATAGTTTTAAAGAGGGGAAGGGTAAAATAAAAATGACTTAGGTTAGTCATAAAAAATTATCTAGAATCACTGGCTCCTAGATGGTATAGCTTTACACATAGAGATGAATGGAGAGAAATCCATGTAGCCAATTCCCTTAAGTAGTTGGTATGATAGCATTGTTGTTGTTGTTGTTGTTGATGATGATGATGCTATAGTTTATGAATATATTAGGAATGATAAAGTGAGATATGATTACATTTTCAGATGATGAGAGTGCAGCATCCATGAGAGTGAGATTATAAATATTAAACTGATTTAGGCATGAAAGCTGAACTATTAAAAGGGAGAGATAAATATTATAAAAATTACAAAATAAAACCAGAGGAAACTTGATCAAATCTATGTATGTACATTAGTATGGACTATAATAAACCTTAGATATGGCAGTAAATATGATGAACTAGCTAGAAAAGTCGATGAAGCCACTCTCAAGGTTGGGATAAGTGTATCGATGATAATGGCAATATTTTGGAAAGTCTTATTAATTTACTTTGACTTCCCACCAATTCACTATTTGTGCAGTAATGCAAAAATGTTTTCTTGCTTTGTGATGGAGTTAATCTAATCTGTATATTGTGCATGATATTCGTTTCTATCCTGCAGGTTTATCTCTAGGTCCACTTTTGTTTCTTTTATTGGCGCTTGCCTTGTACTTCCACTTCTTTAGGGAAGCCAAAAAAGTGAAGGAAACTCGTTTGAGAGTGGAACGTTTTCTTGCAACTTACAAAGGCTCTAAACCAACCCGATACACATATGCTGCTATCAAGAAGATTACCAAAAGATTCAAGCATAAACTTGGTCAAGGAGGTTTTGGCAGTGTCTACAAAGGTGAGCTCCCAAATGGTATTCCTGTAGCAGTCAAGATGCTTACATTATCTCATGGAAATGGAGGAGACTTTATAAATGAAGTAGCGACTATTGGAAGAATTCACCATGCAAACGTGGTGCGCCTTTTGGGTTTTTGTTTAGAGGGAAACAATTATGCACTTGTTTATGAATATATGCCAAATGTGTCTTTGGAAAAGTTCATCTTCTCAGCCGATTCAAGGAAGATGAATAAGTTACTCAATAAAACGAAGCTGTTAGATATTGCTATTGGTATAGCGCAAGGCATTGAGTATTTGCACCAAGGATGTGATCAGAGGATTTTGCACTTTGACATCAAGCCTCATAACATTCTATTAGATCATAACTTCAACCCAAAGATTTCGGATTTTGGCCTTGCAAAGCTAAGTTCGAGGGATCAGAGCATTGTAACAATCAGTGCAGCGAGAGGCACGATGGGCTACATCGCTCCAGAGATGTATTCAAGAAACTTTGGGACTGTTTCTTCCAAGTCGGATGTTTATAGTTTTGGGATGTTGTTGCTTGAAATGGTCAGCGGGAGAAGAAACAGTGATCCTTCAGTGGATAATTCAGGTGAAATTTATTTCCCTGAGTTGATGTATGATAAGCTGCTTCATGGTGAGAATAAAGGGCTTAAGCTGGAGATGAATGATGATGATGATGATGATGATGAGATATTCAAGAAACTCATCATTGTGGCTATGTGGTGTATACAGTGGAACCCTGCAGACCGCCCTTCAATATCAAAAGTGGTTCAAATGCTCATGGCAAACATGCAAAGCTTGCAAGTGCCTCCTAAACCCTTTAATCCTTCAATGAGAACAGAATGTTAAAAACATTTTGTGGTAGAGAATTTAATTGTTTAGAGATTGATTCTATTCGATGTATTTTGGGTGCAATACTAGTAATGATATTAGTTTGTATTACGACAGTCATGTGGTGAATTCAAATGTTACTGCTCACCACTATTGCTGATAGATTAAGGAGTGAAAATTTAAATCAAGCTCATGGAATGGTTATGGTGAATTGGTGATGAGTGATGTCATAATGTTTGATATCTTGGGACAAGTTTCTGTAATCCATAGATATTCACAATTCATGTTGTAGTTGTCAATAATCCACAATAACATTTGCAACCATTTTTAAAATTAGACAACTGATTAAGCCAAGGTAATTAATATCATTGTGTATATTTAAGTGTTTGACTCTGTTCTTGTTACATATTTAATAGAGGATTTAGTATTTTGTCTTTTATCATTTCACCCTTATCCGTTCTACTTCAGTTGGCATCAAACGCATTCATCATCTCTTTGTTATGCATCAGGTAGTTAAAACTACATTTAACAAAATCAGTAGTTGAAATCTCTGGGCTTTCATTCAAATCTAGTTGTGTTTTGAAAGCATGCATATATATATATATATATATATATATATATATATATCTAGTGCTAAAACAGTCATATTCTTTAAAACATGCTAAGTACATGACTACATGGAATCATTTTGGTTTGCTTTTATTACCTTGATATTTATAACATTAAATCCATGCATATATATGCTGTAGAAACCAAAAAGTATACTATTAATTTTACCTAATTTGTAACTAATTCACTAAAGTCAATAAAACTCAATTGTTAATAACTAAATTGATTCAACCCAAACGTGTTATTCCCCACTGTTTATATCTATTATAATAAAAGTACAAAACAAGCTTAATTTCTTAAAAAAAAAAAAGATATATATGGCGATGACATTATTCCAGTTATTAGAAGTCACTTTAATCTTCAGACTGCACTGTTGAATAAAAGGGCTTCGAAGGCATTTGTAATGCACTTGTAACACCTTCCAGCATTGCAACAAGTTGATTGATGCAAGACTGCACTGTTGATGGCCTCATCTGAATGCACCATAAGCCTATCTTGTACAGCTTCTTTTCTGTTTCTTCCATGTCTAATGCACAAGAGATTTTGAGCGTTTCTTGTTGCTCTAGCTGCTCATAGATCCATGAAGGATAATATGTCTGACTCGAGTTCTCTACTCACGGGTTCACATTTCTTCTTCCTGCTGCCATTTCCATTAATAGCATGCCAAAACTATAGACATCAGATTTGTA
Source organism: Apostasia shenzhenica (assembly GCA_002786265.1). Classification (NCBI taxonomy): domain Eukaryota; kingdom Viridiplantae; phylum Streptophyta; class Magnoliopsida; order Asparagales; family Orchidaceae; genus Apostasia; species Apostasia shenzhenica. The sequence continues at coordinate 660,355 of KZ451923.1, forward strand.
AGATACTACACCGAAGCTTCGAGAAATCAACTCAGGAGCAATGTATCCAATAGTCCCTCTTGCAGCACTGAGAGTTATCATACTATTGGCTTTAGGATACAATCTCGCAAGACCAAAATCCGATATCTTCGGGTTGAAATTTTGGTCGAGAAGAATATTATGAGGTTTTATGTCAAAATGTAGAATTCTCATTTCACATCCTCTATGCAAATAGTCGATTCCGCGAGCTATGCCCAAGGCTATGTCATTAAGTTTAGCCCAAGAGAATGGCCTACGTATTGTTCCATCCAAAGAGAAGATGTATTTGTCAAGTGAGCCGTTAGTCATGTAGTCATAGACGAGTGCCCTCCTTGACCCTTCTGCACAAAACCCGATAAGCTTCACAACATTTACATGGTGAATGCTACCAATTGTAGAAACCTCATTGATAAATTCTTCTCCATTGCGTCCTGAATTATTTAATATCTTGACAGCAACCTGCCTACTACCTGGAAGTTCTCCTTTGAAGACATACCCAAAGACCCCTTGCCCCAGTTTTTCACGAAAATGATTTGTAATTGCTATGATGTCTGTGTAAGCATACCTCTTGGTTGATAAAGTTTGCTGGTTTCGCAGAAATTTTTCTACAGCATTGATTGGTCTTCGCATCTTCCAGTGTTTGCGTGCAAGGAAGATAAGAACAACCAATGGGGAGAGCACGTATTTCACAATAATTGCAATCACTACAAGTAGAAGACCATACAAGATCAGAAGACAAGAATTAGTTCATAAAACTGATAAAAACATTTCTATCACCTAGTAGAATCTGCAGAGTCACATCGAGGATGATTGAACCCTCAAATAACCCGCAGAACATCCGGCGGGATGCAATCCCGGGGATTATGGTG
>KZ451923.1:668741-806424 GCA_002786265.1 Apostasia shenzhenica
CCGACAAAAAACACCGAGACCTGCTGGCAGCAGCAGGAATTTCTTTTATGCTAACCTTTTTCTGCAGGTGGCGGCGATGATGGTGAATCCAATACAAGACCGGGGCTGCAGACCCGACACCCTACGGCTGCTTCTTGCAGTGCGCAGCTCCAGGCAGCTTCCACGGCGACAGCAACAGAGTCCCTCCCTGGACAAGCCACTCTGACGCCACCAGCTCTGGTGGCTGACACGGCAGCGACATCTCCATCGTCCCAAGCTTGCGGTGGTAATGTTCTGCACATTTTTCTCAGCAACTTGCAGGCACGAGTTCAACGAAATCCAGCTGATCCTCAAGCCATCCGTGCGGTGGCTGCATTGTACCACTCTTGGAGAGCTCGCAATGATCGGGTCCACAACAAACCGTTCTCATTGCCTAGAGTAATAGCTGCACTAGTTCATTTTAGCGAAGCCCAAGAACAACCTTCATCCAACGTGGGGAACTGGGATCCCAACAGCCTTGAAGGCTGCTGTTACCCCTCTTCATCCCATTGGGATCCCCCACCCCCACGATGAATTAAGGTGAACTTCAATGGCTCTGTTAAACAGAACGGTGCGGCAGGAGCAGGTGGAGTTGTTCGAGATCACCAAGGCAATTTTCTAGCAGCAACTGGTTCAAGGCTCTACACTCATGCCTCTACTACAGCAGAAGCGATGGGAGCACTCATCGCGATGACAGCCGCCCGAAAGTGGGCGGATACGGCGGACGGGATTTGGATAGAGGGCGCCCGAAAGTGGGCGGACTCAGCCATCACTATTGCGGACCTTCATCGGGCAGCCAGAGGACACCCTCCTGACAAGACCACGGCCCAGATTGCCGACCTTTTTTGCGCCTTCAAGGCTTATAGGATTAATCATGTATACAGAGCCGCTAATAGAGCGGCCGATTTTGTAGCTTCCTTTTCTTGTTTAGATGATACAGAGTGGCGTAGGGGCAAGTCCCTCCCACTCGATTTTTGTGCGATTCTCGACGAGGATCGAAACTTTTGTACCTGATTTATCTTCTCTTACTGCTATAGTATTATAGGTTACGGCCGAATTTCAAGGAACCCAAAAACCCTCTACTCGCGGCAGCGAATTTCACCGCTCCAGCTGCTGTCACCGCCAGCATTCCAGCCCAAAACAGAGCCGTAAATGCTGGGCTTGCAAGCAACAGCAATGCCACCAAAATCGACGGGATGATTCCCTGCCAACTCAAGGAGGAAGATGCCCATTTGCTGGCCTCCTTCTCCTCCCAGCAGACTTCTCTTCCAGCACATAACCGAGCTGCTGTAGGTGCTGGATTCTTCAGCAAACATGGTGCTGCAGTTGATGGGAATGCTAGCAATATCAACAGCAGCGAACTCGAAGGGCTAGACTCCAACCATTGCAAGGAAGACGATGTCCAAATGCTGGAATTCTCCTCCTCATAACAGGTTTTGACTCCAGAACTCAGCCAAGGTATGGCTTCCTTCCACCCTGCGGCCCGGGGGGGTGGCCGCACCATATGTAACTGCCTGTGATGTCGCTAAAAATATTCCGGGTGAGGATGCCAGAGGCCCTATGGGGCAGTCCGTTCTGCAGGTCGCTTCCGCGCATATTGTTGTGTCAAACAGTTCCGATTCTGCTCAGACTGCAGCCTCAAACAGTTCCAAGTGTAGAAACTGCACACCAGCTGTTCGACAAAATGTCGCAGTGAGCTTTCCACAATTTTCTGCAGTTTCCAGCAAGCCCAGCAGCCCTTTGCAACATCAAAACAGCGAAAAACAGTATGTTTCCCAACCAGATTTGCCCACGATGCATGCAGCTCACAACAAACAGCAAGGGCCAATTTTGCAACAGCTTCCTAACTTCAGCAAACTGTCAAATTAGCAACCTCAAAACTCACCTGTTGCTGGTTCGGCCTGGTCACGCAAAGAGTATGTTAGCTTTGGAGACATTGACCTCTCTACCTCAGCCCACATTTGAGAAGGAGTGGTCCAGCTCGATAAAGCTTCTATATCGCACATGCAATCCATGCTAGCTTCATCGTTAGTTGGCAAGTTATTTGGGAGGAGACTGTCGTTCCACTTTCTCGCAGCTGAGCTTCACAAAAGATGGGGGCACTATGACGGTTTCCGGTCCATGGACGGTAGCGGGTCAAATTCTAGGACTAGATGTTTGGTCCCTCGATTTTGACCCCTCCTCTTCTGTACGTGCCTCGACACCGATCTGGATTAGATTACCAGAACTCCCCCTTTACTGTTGGGGCAAAGAGAATCTAGCCCGAATCTCGTCGGAGATTGGACCCCCTTTATGGCTAGATCCTACCACCTCAAACATAGAAAAAATTGCTTTCGCAAGAGTTTGCGTTAGGGTGGATCTAGCACAACCCCTTAAACCAGGTGTTTGGATCAATGGGCCAAAGGGCAAATTCTTTCAAAGGGTCGAATATGAAGGCATCACAGTTGTCTGTTTTAATTGGGGAGTTGTAGGCCACAGGGACAAAAGTTGCCCCCTCTTAAGGCCGAAAGTGCAAACTCATACTCCCACCCAATCTACCCCGATCGTCTCTGACGATCTGATGGACTTTACCACCAGTAGTGCAGCCCCCAGTGAGAATGTATGCTTCTCTGCCAACAACTCCACTCAGAATAGTAAGTGCCAGCAACGTCGAATTCTGGGACAGCACACACAAGGGAAAAGGCTGATGCAGAACAAGCAAAAAAGCTCTCCAGCGCTGCAGAACAGTGCAGATTTTCAGCAAAATCCAGTGACGCAGCAACATGTAACTCTAGGACAGCAAAAACCAGTGCAGGAATTGTTGCAGAACACGAAGAATGGAAGTGCAGACCCACTAGTCAGTGCAGAATTTCAATCCTGCAGTATTCCGTGTACAGGTTTGAGTGCAGCCACTAAAAATCAGCAACATGGAGGATCAAGGGGCTGCATTGTAGCCGCCCCACCTGAAACTGAAGCCCGTGACAGCAATGTTTCTGCTGTCCAACATAACAACCGTTGTACTGTCCCCGACACGACCTTAGCGGAAGTTGTCATCCAACCATCCATACAAAATGCAGTTTTTTCCCCTGCTGCAGAACAGCAATCAGAAGATGCAATAAGTCGCATTCATGCTACCGATGTTCAGCATATTAACCCTTTTGCTGTCCTTGACATGAGCTTGGCGGATGAGGTCATTCAGCCACCCGTTAGCCCGTCCGTGCAGCCCCCTTTTGCTACCACGAAGAAGGCGAAGTCTCCCATGCAAAAGCTTCTCTCCCCCAGTGCCAACAACTGCAAAAGTAGGGAAAGAAGATCAAAGAAACAAATATCGGGTCGCACAATTAGAGCCAAATGAATAATTCAAGTCAAGCGAATAATTTATGTTGAAGTCAAAAAATCAGTTTAATGAGATTCGGGAAAGAATTTACCAGTGATTTGAATCGGAGAAGAGTCACTGACTAAGTAACTGATCTGATCGACCCGCGAATAATGCGCAAACAACGCAAGGGCGACGGGCAGGCGCTGGAGCGCGCGGGCAGCCGGGCAGGCAGGCAGCCGGGCGGGCGGGGCGCGCGGGCGGCGTCGACGCTTTCTGGTGGCCGGTGGCCGGCGAGCTGCCGGGAGGCGACGGGGTGGAGGCGAGGAGGGTGACGGAGCGGCAGCGGGCGACGCGCGGCGGTTTCCCGAACCGACAGAGAGGAAGAAAGGAAAAGTGGGCTGGGAAATTACATCCAGGGGCCTGGATTTTGGTTGAACTGTAGGAAGGAAAAGTTATTTTTTTTTTTGAAAAATGGATAACTAGGCTATTTTGAGGATTCTCACCAAAGGCTAACCCTACCCTTTCCTTCACCGGAATATCGACCCCTTAACCCGGATCTAGGCTCTGAGAAAACTCAAATACAATTTCATTTATCACAATACTCTTCTTTTTTTTTACAATGCAAGGCGACCTCTTTATATAGAGAGATCTAATGTGAAATTTAAAAATACTATACTAAATGCATGAAATAAAATACCAAATAAATAAAAGCAAATATGGAACTAATTCTATTACAATAAAATAAAATCAGCTCTAAATGTGGTGAGTCTCCAAATCTTCCAGGTATGCTCTGAATCAAATCAAATAAAATCAAATCAAAATAAAGCTAATATGGAAATCTCTAATAGCTTTAATTAATTTGAACTTGAATTTTGATTCAGCACATGACGTCATCCTAGCCATCCAATTCGATGCTGATTTGTCCCCACCACCTCAGCTCTCTCATCTCTCAGGAACAAGGAGCCTTTGTTCCGGGCCGTGGCATTGCTGACAATTGCCTGCTAGCTCAGGAAATCATGCAGAAGTTAGCTTCCTCTGAATCCTCCACTGGCTACATGTCCGTCAAAGTTGATATGGAACAGGCCTACGACAGAATGAGGTGGGACTTTCTACAGAAAATTCTTTAGCACTTTGGCTTCCCAGACACCTGGAGCAGATGGGCCTTAGCTTGTGTTGAAGCTCCGAGATTTTCTTTGATGATAAATGGCCAGAAATCCAGCTGGATTGAAGCAACATGTGGCTTCCGACAGGGGTGTCCTCTATCTCCGTACTTATTTATTCTTTGCTCTGAATTGCTTTCTCTCCTTATCAACCAACACCAGAACAGAGATGGTCTGCTGAGGATTCGAACTACAACACATGGGCCCCTTATCACCCACCTTCTGTTTGCAGATGACATCCTCATGTTTGCCCCCGCCACCTGCAGAGCTGTCAGAGTCCTCAACAGAATCTTCGATACTTATTGCAGTTGGTCTGGATAGAAAATCAACAAGGCTAAGTCCTCCATTTGTTTTAGCAAGAAGATGAAGGGAAGCAGGAAGCGCATGATTGCTAACAAATGGGGCTTCCGTACACAAGCTGAGGGCAAGTACTTGGGCATTCCGCTCATCAGCAGGAGGCAGTAAAAGCCGACTTCCATCAGATTATTGAATCTGTCAGGGGAAGAATTTCTTCGTGGGGGCACCAGGCACCTATCACTTGCTGGCAGAGTCACACTCATTAATAGCGTGCTCACCTCTATTCCTATCTTCTCCCTCTCCCATACCTTTGTGCCTGATAATGTTTTGGCGGAGATTGAGAAGTTAATTAGACACTTTCTATACATTTGAACGCAGCTCATCTAGTGGCATGGGAACATGTAACCAAGCCAAAGAATGCTGGGGGGTTGTGCATCCACCGTTTGGAGGAATGGCGCTTTATTCTCGTGGCCAAGCTAGCCTTCAACTTTCTTAACAATGCGGACACTCTTTGGGTCAAATGCTTCCAGGCCAAGTACGGAAACAGAGAGAATACATTCTCCACCAAAAGGGGTGATTCGTGGGCTTGGAAACTTATCTGTCAGGGAGGGACTACAGCCTTACACAACTCTATGTGGAAGATTGGCAGTGGTGGCAGTACCAAAGTTATGGCAGACGCCTGGGTTGACTCCAACCCCTTCTTGAGGTGGCCTACCTTCATCAATACTACTGAACTGCCCCCCTTGAACGTTCAGCAGCTCCTCCAGGCGAACGGTGAATGAAACCATTCTGAGCTCCTTAAATTCTTTGGCCCTGAGTTAGCGTTGAGAATAGGTAAGCTACCAAGGCTCGACAAGGAGGAGAGGGACAGCTTTATCTGGCTTAAGTCTGATTCTACCAAATCCCCCACTGCAGCTCTGTATAGAGATCTCTTTCGCGGCAGAGAACTCCCACACAGTTGGGTCTGGAAGTTGCGCGCTCAACCCCGCTTTGTCACCTTTCTCTGGAGGATTTGTTGTGACGCTATCCCCACTTTTTCCTGGCTCAAGCGTAGACGTCTGCGGGAGTCTAATAGATGCCCATGGGGTTGCTCTGCCGAAGAGGATGTGCAACACTTTGTCTATGAGTGTAGCTTCACCTGTGCCATCTTTGATGCCATACAACGGGAGGAGGCAGAGTTAGCAACTAGGGCTGATGGTGTGCTACCTACTAGTCCGCTGACCCCACAGCAGCATGACCCAGTCAGTCATAAGTGCAACAAACGAAATGTGGGGTTGACGTCTTTCCATTTTTGCCCGGCTGCAAAGAAACGGTTAGTGTAACTTCGTAGGCTCTCCGCCTCTGTCTGCTGGATGTTAGCTAGCACCATATCAGGGAGAGCCACGTGGATTCGTCCTATGAAGCGGGCGATTAGTTCCTGTTTCATGTGCTCGTAGGAACTGATAGAGCCTTTGGGAAGCTTAATGAACTAGGTGAACGCAACTCCTTTCAGCTTGGTGGCAAGGAGGTGACACTTCGTCGCCTTGTCTCTTTGGCGGTAATGGAGGGCTGCCTCAAATCCTTAGATGTGCTTGTGAGGGTCTGTGGTGCTCTTATAGACTGCCAAGCGTGGCGGTTTGAAGTCTTCTGGGACCGACGCCTATCGGATGGAGTCGGAGAAAGCGGCATCGAAGTCAAGAGATTCAAAGAAGGCCTCAGGCCCATATTGAGGGGTCTTCTGGTGGGGAAAATCTTGACTAGGAGGATGAGAGGAGTTAGAGGCTTGAGCAGAGGGAGCTCTCGAAGTAAGGGGAGCCCCCCACTGCTCCCGAAGATGAGGAGGGGCGCCCGCCGCAAACGGCTGGAAGAGCGCTGGGGTCGCTGCGACCGGCAGAGATAGGCACGGAACCGCCGCAGTCGGTATGAACGAAGCAGAAGCCGCTGCAACCGGCGGGAGAGGAACCGCAACAACCGGCGGAAGAGGAAGCACTGCTGCGCAGGCTGGTTGGGTCTGCCTAAGGATCACAGCCTGTTGGGCTGTGAGGACAGTGACCATGTTGGTGAGGTTCGCCAGCATCCCCTGTAGCTCTTAGACGCAGGTGCCCCTGGAGGAAGGAGTAGATCCGGCGCGAAGCCGAGACGTAGAAGCCGAGGCTTCATCACCTGGCGCCCGGAAAAATGGCTCTCGTACGTGCTTGCTGTGAGCTGCAGAGTTGGTTCTGTGCGTTCTGGCCACCATCTTCCCAGAGTCTCAATGGAAGCACCAGAAGATGTTGACGTAGGATGCGGTGGATCCCATGAAACACCAAAAAAAAAAGTCCTGAGAGACGGCGGCGCGCAGAGAGATAAGCCTTGGTTGAGGTTTAAGAGAGAGAGAGTTCGGGGCATCCAGAAGAGCACGCAACAGTTTAAGGTGGTTCAGGGAGGAAATCACCTACGTTCAACGAGCGATCAGTGAAGAAGTTTCACTAAATAAAAAAGGTAGCCGTGAAGGTTAATACATAGAGCTTTCAAGAGAAAGAGAGAGAAAAAAGGAGAAAGAGAGAGCTTTTATTGTTCTCAAGTTCCTGTTTTATAAGAGGTGATAGAGGAGGGATTCTGCTCTTCCTGGGGCGAGTCCTCCCTCCCTTTTTGAAGCTTGTTCCTTGGTATTTGTAGACAGTGGATGGTGCAGCTTTATCCTAGTTTTTCGAGGGAAAGGTGGTGAACAAGCTCTGAGCTCGCGCCGCTTATCGGCCGCCGGAGGGACCAAAAGCTGCAAAAAGAGAATGCTAACTTTTAATATTGGTACTGCTTATGGAGATCCGTGACAGCTGGGGAATGCGGACCCTTGATTTGCGTGATTGGAAGAAACATGCTGTTTTGAAAACGGTGCGGCCAGAGCACGCTGACAGTGATAGGTATAATTGAAAAATATCGTGCCCGATGTGGTTGGGAGAGCTGTTTGAACAAGGGTCATGCAGGATGCTTGGAAGGCTCCACGTCTCACTCACGAGGTTTGGGAGGCTCCAAACCTCACTCACAAGGTTTGGAAGGCTCCAAACAGCTTCAAAGATTAATGCATGATATTTCAAGATTAAGGAGCTCCGCGTGTATGGCTGTGATACAGCGCTGGAGCCACATGTCAACACATATATAGGCCACTGATAGATCACGTTGAAGTTAAACGCGAGAAGAAGAAGAAAAACAATATAAAAATTTAAATTTTAGAAAAATATTTAAATTTAAGAGGATTAGAAGTTAATGAAATGAAATAAAATATTCTATTTAAAAAATGTAATATACCGTTCAAGTATTCACGCAGTTTATATGGGGGTGAAAGAAATATAATTTAGTGAAAATGCTTAAATATTTAAATTTTATTGGTAAAAACATGTTATTTTTCCAAAATAGAAGGTCCTGCGTGCAAATCCCCTTATTATTTACTGATTTTATGGTTAGGTCGGATATTTACTGATTTGCGCCACGTGCGAACCAATGCGGCGCATATAGATTCGATTAAATTACTGTATGCGACTTTCCGCAACGTTAGGGATGTGCGACCACTGAAAAGCGTGTGCTTATAGTTCAGGTGTTTTGGAGAAATTTTGCAAATTTTTTCCCCATTCCCGCATAAACAATGGCGCTAACATTTCTATGCGATTAAAGTCTGCGAATGTTACTTTTACAAACAAACGCTGGCTTTCCAATATTTTACATGAAATAACGTCGGCCATTTTTACTTTTTTTAAAGGAAAAATTACATCTGGCCCTCTCGCAAGGCTTTGAAAATTGGTATTAATTTTTTGACCCTTGATATTGTAAAACCGTTGTTGTTTGCTCTGTTTCCTCATTTTTGCTAGTCATTTTTTGATAAAAAAAAATTAAAATTTAATTTTTCCTATATTTTTATCCGATGTTTTGAAATTTAAAACTAACGATTTTAAATATTAATATTTCAAATAATAATTTTAAAAAAACTAAAAATTAACCTCATTGAATAATCTAAGGGCATAATAATAAAAAGAAGAAAATTTTTTTGGATAGTAAAAAAGTGAATGGCCATCTTATTTGGGATCAAATAATAGTATTTTTTATAATGTTAAATATCAAAAGACTAAATTGCAAGTATGTCCCTGTTATTTGGTCATACGTGTAAGTAAGTCCAATTTTTTTAAAATTGTTCAAATTGGTCCATTAATTTTAGGTAATGTGCAATTATGTCCAAAATTTAGATTTAATACTAAAAAAAATGAAATGACATTTTTACCTTTAAAATTTTTTTTCTCTTTCTCATCCGCGGCAGCCGAATATTGAAGAAAAGGCTACTAAAATTTCAAACAGGGGTGTGGCCGCTCTCACATACCTGCTATGTCGACACACTGTTCGAGCTGCCATCACTAGTGAGGAAAGGCGGCGGCTGCCGGAATCTCGAAGAAATGGAGATGGCGACCCTCTGCGCAGAGTTCTTCAGTGCAGCGAAGCATAACACCTCGATAGCACTGGAGTGGATCATGGCGGAGCTCGTCAACTGCCGGGATTTCCAAGAGAGGCTGGCGGCAGAAGCAGAGCTGTTCATGAACGCCGGTGATGAAAAAGACCTGTAGAAGATGCCATTCCTCCGGGCGTTGGTCACGGAGGGGCTCCGTCGGTACCCACCAACACTGACGTTCGTTCACCTAGCCGTCGAAAAGTTAGAGGTTGGGGGCTTCGCGGTGCCCAAGGGAGCGACGATGTTCTTCAATGCGGCCGCCATGGGTATCTACGGGAAGGCCTGGGAGGAGTCGCTGGAGTTCCAGCCGGAGAGATTCTTAGGGGGAGGTGGCGGTGGTGGCGGAGGGAAGAAAGTGATGGCCTTCAGCGCCGGGTTGAGGACCTCCACAAGGAGCGGGCTGGCGGTGCTCAACCTGAGCTACTTCGTGGCTCACCTGGTGCAGGAGTTCGAGTGACAGCCGGCGGCGGCTGAGGTGAAGATCGAGAAAATTTGGTTCAGCACGGAGAGAGAGAGAAAGAGAGAGAAAAACTCTTAAGAGTAAAAATATCATTTCATTAATTTTTTCGTGTTAAATCTAAATTTTGGACCTAATTGCACTTACCTAAAACTAATCAACCAATTTGGGTAATTTTTAAAAAATTGGACCTACTTGCACGTATGATCAAACAACAAGAACCTACTTGCAATTTACCCATATCAAAATTGAGAATTTCTGAGAGGGTCCATATATCATATGTGAGATTGTAGGACCAAATGCTTACTATCTCATGACCTCCGAAGGCATTCAAATCCCCCAGACTTGGAGCGGAGATGATCTGAAGAAGTTCTATGCTTAAACTCTAGCACCATCCTGTTCTCATTCTTTACATGAGATTCAGATCCATCAGAGATTGTTCTATTTTAATTTGGCACAAAGCCCTTTTGTTCAAAGCATCTCATGTTTTGGGGTTTTTACGTTGTTGATCCTGTAATTGACAATTCATGTCGAGAGACTCATTATCTAAAGCATAACTAACCTATCGTCTGTTTCTCAGGCACCGCACGATAGGTATGACTCCCAATCTCCAAGCTCAATCGTCGTTGCCGAGGATATATCACCTCATACACGATGGTTCATTACGCTCAGAAATCAGACACGGAGGTCTTCGACCCTAGTTACGCCTAAGGCAGACAAGGTCTCCTATCAACATTTGGAACCCTTTCGTGAGCCCACCTGGCTAGCGGAGGGCCCAAAGGCCTGCTCGTAACCTTAGGGCAGTCCCTGCTATCTACTCATGATACAGATCCCTCCTAAGCAGAGTGCTTTTGCCTCCCACTAAGATCTGTCGCCCCAAAGGAGGTCAGCCTATGTCTCAACTACAAACATCTTCTATTATATTTGAGACGACCTAAGTTCTTTTGGCATCAGGTCATAAAACTCCTCCTAGGCGAGATCTCTCCTATTATCATTACTTCTTCCTTGTGCAGGAATATAAAGAAGTACGACTTTAAATCCCTAAATACTCTATCTACTCAATCATCCTATGCCTCAAGTACAAATGTTGTTCACGATGTTTCAGATGATCTAAGTCCTTTTGGCATCAGCATCTGCTTCAAACAACCTAAGTCCTTTTGGCAGTAAGGGTGTAAAGAAATGATCTCAAACTTAACTTAGAGAATTACTTTATATGACTCAATTCATTCATTATGGAGCGTATCCTCATCATATCGCCTTAGAACTTATATAAAGGTACCTGTCCATTTCATCCATACCAGAGTAAACAGGTATGCAAAAGACAAATAAATTTATCATTTATTTTCAAAAAACAAAATGAAGGTTACATGCACTCATTTTACATTGAAGTGGGTTACCCTTCACTGGTCTTATTCAAGAGATCAAACATCTATTGGATAAGGTCGTCAGTTAAGTCTAACCCCTCTTCCTTGTAAATGAGATCAGCGACTAGGCAAAGAATGGGCTCCACTTTTGCAAGATCATTCGCAGTAATCTTGCCCTCTTGGATTAAAGTGGAGACCACTCCTTCCCATGCCCTCCTGATCCTGTCTAACCTCTCCTTTCTACAGGGCAACCTTATTTTGTAGGCCTCCACAGCTGTTGCTGACTTCGCCGCAACGGTGGCCTCCTGGTCTTCAGTGACCATGTTGTCTGCCTTCAGCGCACCCATTGCAGACTTGTGAACGGCGAGCTCCTCTTGCAGTGGAGTCTTTTCCTCAAACAAAGCATCGTATTAAGAAGACTTTGCTGCGAGTAGAGCCCTAAGAGTTTCAGTTTCCTCACCCTGCCGATAAAGCTGGCTCCCTTGCTCGATCACTTGCTCCTTCTTCCTCAAAGGTCTTGTTCAGAAGCAGAGGCAAGAGGGCGAGTGCCTGAAAAACAGAGCAGAGAACGAATTAATACGGTCCGGCCATATGGATACCAGGAAAGTTAAGAAATTAATAAGGAATTCTTATGGCAACCAGCCTGTTGGCTACGTTGGCATAGGCATCTGGCATCGAGATTTTCTCAATCCTCTCCGCCAGATCCTTGGAGACGAAGCCACCTCCTACTGCCAGTCCCATGTCCCCTGGGAGTGCGTAGTTTTGTTCCGGCGATTACTGGGAGAGTAGGAGGAGTTTTCTCATATCTCCTTTCGTTCCCACGGCGATCCTCGAAATGTCGTCCCCGAATCTACCTGCAAAGTTGATGTGATAAGGAGGCTCAACACTCCGCTGCCAATTGTATGCTCCTTTAGCAGCCGTTTGATCTGCCTCCGCGGTCTTTCCTTTCTTTGAAGGGGGCTCTGGAGTTCTCTTTTCTTTGGGGTCCCTCTTCCATTTAGGGACCTCCTTCAGCATTAGGTGGTCCAGGCAGGGGCTTGCGGCCGCCCCTTCTTCTTCCTTCTCTTGGGCTCCTTCTTGGCCCTTGTCTTCCTTCCTTTGACCCATTTCTTCTCGGGAGGAGGAGCATTGACCGAAAGACTGTTGGCCCTCTTCTTCCTCAACAGAAGACCCTTCAGAATCGCCCATTTTTGGCTCTCTGCCATCTCCTTGATGCTCTGCTCTTTTACTTGCAGAAATTTTAGAAGTTGATGGAGGAGAAGGCGAACCGCCAGGGCGCTGCTCTGGCTTTATCCTGACAAGCCTTAGGCAGTGCGTCCACCATCATGACGGTTCGCATTCTAGAACCCACATTAATGTTTGCGCCCTGGCAATGTGAGGGGCTGATATTAACACGTGGTTCCAGTGCTGCATCAAAGCCATACACATGTCTCCCAGGTGGCACTAATTTCTTATTTAAATGCTTTTATTCTCGCAGATCTCAAACCTCTGTCAAACCTCGTTGTGAATCATCATTTTCGCCCATCCATGTTTGCAGATCTTCAAGATTGAAGTTGGCTGCGGTCTCTACTCTAGGAGCGGAGTGTTCTAGCTCAACTGGTATGACTGCGTCCATCCCAAACGAAAGGGAGAAAGGAGACTCCTGAGTGACCTCGGAAAGAGCTGTATTGTAAGCCCAGAGAGCGCCTGGCAGTTCTTCCGGCCAGTGGGTTTTGGCACCGTCAAGACATTTTTTCAAGATATTCAGGATGTTTTTGTTAGCGGCTTCTGCCTGCCCATTGGTGTGAGGATGCCATACAAATGCATACTTGAGGTTGATTTGATGTTCGCCACAGAAGTCATGGACCTGCTGATTAGCAAACGGGGTACCATTGTTTGTGATAATTACCATCGGTATGCCATATCTGCAGACGACGTTAGCCAATAGGAAATTTTTTAAATTCTGCGTAGTGGGCTGAGTAAGTGGCTGGGCTTCAATCCACTTTGTGAAGTAGTCGACAACCACTAGTATCCATTGGTAGTTCCTCATAGCTGTAGGCATTGGGCCCAGGAAATCCAGCCCCCAAACAGCGAAGGACCAAGACGAATTGATGGGTTTGAGATAGCCGGTGGGTCAGCGTATTACTGACATTGAGAGCATTTCTCCACGAACGCCTGAGCATCATTGTGGATATTTGGCCAGAAGAATCCCTGGCGTAGGATTTGCATAACCAGACATTGGCCACGAGCATGAGTTCCGCACTCCCCTTTGTGTACAACCTTCATGACTTCTTGAGCTTCCTCAGGCCTCAAGCACTTGGTGAGGGGCTTGGCATAAGACCTTCTGTAGAGCTCTCCACTGATGAGGACGTATTTGGCACATTCAAGCTTCAGTTTCTTCTCTTCTTGCCTGTTATCAGGCTGCGTCCCATCTTTCAGGTAATTGAGGATCCTGTCCATCCAGCAAGGCTGATGTTCCTCAGAGTGGATTTCTGTGCATTCGAAACTGAGCCTTTCGAATATTCGAGTTCGATGGAGGTCGGGGAGCCCCTCCTTTGTGAGCTGATCTACCACTTGGTTTTCTTCCCTGGGAATATGCGTCAGAGAGAATTCTTCAAACTGAGAGATTAAGGACTGAGCTTATTGCAAATAATATTTCAAAACCTCGTCCTTTGTCTCAAATGCTCGATTCACCTTGTTGACGACCAATTGGGAGTCACTGAATACCTGTATGCACTTTACAGCAATGCTGAGTGTAAAGCTTAGCCCTGCAATGAGAACTTCATACTCCGCTTGATTGTTGGTAGCCTTGAACTGAAGTGTCACGGCCTGGTGCAAGGTGGCTCCCATTGGGTTGGTCAGGAGAATCCCAGCCCCCTGGGACTGCAATCCATATGCACCATCGACATGAAGGGACCAAAGCTCGGTCCGATGTTTGGCAAGCGACGGCTTTGAAGTAGAAAGCTCGGCGATGAAATTTGCCAATGCCTGCGCCTTGATTGCTGTCCGTGGGACATACTTGATGTCATATTCACCCAGCTCAATAGACTATTTGAGCAGCCTTCCCGAGACCTCAGGAGTGTGCAGTATTTTCAAAAGTTGTTGATCAGTGACAACCTGGATAGTGTGGGACTGGAAATATGGGCATAGCTTTCTCGTCGTTACTAGGAGAGCCAGAGCAAGTTTTTCCAGTGTGGGGTATTGACCTTCAGCGTCTAGGAGTATATGACTGATATGAAAGATTAGATGTTGTACCCCTTTATCATCGTCCACGAGGACTGCTGAGACTGCGGCGTCGGAGACACCCAAGTATAAAGACAAGACTGCTCCTTCTTTGGGTGCCACTAATATTGGGGTCGAGGTAAGATACTTCTTCAGCTCTGTGAAGGTGGCTTCGCATTCGTTGGTCCACTGACCCTTCTTATTGTTGCGCAGGCATTGAAAGAATGACGAACATCGATCCCCAGCTTTTGAGATGAATCTGCCCAGGCTGTTGTTTCATCTTGCCAGTTTTTGAATCTCTTTCGCTGTTTTAGGAGAGGGCATGCTCAGGATCGCCGAGATTTTGTCTGGATTAACCTCTATTCCTCTGGCTAAGACTAGATAGCCCAAAAACTTTCCTGAGGCCACGCCGAAGGTGCACTTGATAGGGTTAAGCTTGAGGTTTAACATTCGGAGGGTGTCGAGTGTCTCCCTGAGGTCGCTGAGGTGTCCCTCAAAGGTTTTGCTTTTGACAAGGACGTCGTCGACATATGCTTCAAGATTCCTCCCTCTTTGGTCTTTGAAGATGGCATCAATCATGCGCTGGTAAGTAGCGCCGGCATTCTTGAGACCAAAAAGCATGATGTTGTAGCAATATGTGTCAAAATCAGTGACGAAGACAGTCTTTTCTTCTTCTTCTTTGGCCATCCGAATCTGATGGTACCCAGAGAAAGCATCCAGAAAACTCATAACCTCATACTCGAAAGTACGATCCACCATTGTGTCGATGCGCGGGAGAGGGTAAGTATCTTTGGGGCAGGCCTGGTTCAATGTGTGGAAGTCTACGCACATCCTCCACTTCCCGTTGGCCTTTTTCACCATGACGATGTTGGTGAGCCATTGAGGGTATTCAACCTCCCTGATGTAACCTGCTCTGAGTAGTTTGCTGACTTCTTCTTTGATAGCATACTGCCTCTCCCCTACCATCACCCTCTTCTTCTATGCTATAGGAGGGGCAGTATTAGATATGTTCAGATGGTGCTCGCAGACGGCCCTGTCAACACCTAAAAAATCTTCAGGAGACCATGCGAAGACATCAATGTACTCAGAAAGCAAGGCAGTGTCGTCCTCTTGCTGCTTGTCATTCATTGAAGAAGATATGTTTACAACTTTAGAAGAGTCTCCCCCCCAAGGTTTTATTGATGACCCCCTCCTGTGGCACAACTAGTTGTTTGTCTCTGATGGTGACAACACCACTAGAGGTAGGGAACTTCAAGCAGAGGTGAGGCGTAGAGATCACCATCCCAAAGAAATTGAGTGTTGTCCTTCCAAGAATGGCGTTGTAGCCTAATTTAGCTCTGATGACAGCGAAGCTCACCATGTTCAAGGCATGGCCGTTGTCATCGCTGAAGGAGACGGGCAAGGCAATGAATCCCAGAGGTTGAACCCTCTCCCCAGAGAAACCAAGTAAGGTGGTTTCAGCACGGAGGAGGTTTGCCTCCTTGAGCCCCATCTGGAGGAAGGCAGATTCGAACAAGATGTCGGTGACACTCCCAGAGTCGAGGAGCACTCGTCGAATATTGAAATCGATTATACGGGCAGTGAGCATGATCGGGTCGTTGCAGAGGTTGCCCTGTTGGGGGAGATCTTCCTGGCAGAAAGTAAGCGGGATGGAAGAAGAATATTGCTCAGAGATACCGCCGACCTCGGCTTCTTGGCAGTGAGCAGTAGCAGGGTCAATGCTAAAGATGGCATTGATCGTCCTGGTAGCAGGAGGGCAGGGGCGTGTCGGCTGGCTAGGTTCTGGATGGGAAGTTCTAGCCGGCGCGCCGGCAACTTTGGGTGCTTTCCCCTTTTGAGCGGCGTTAAATGTCGGCGCCATTTGCATGAACTCCTCGATCTTTCCCTGATCAACTAGTTTATCGAGTAGAGCTCTGAGGGCCCGACACTTGTGGAGCCTGTATCCGTAGTTCCCGTGGAACTCACAGTAATTGTTGGGATCCGCTCCAATTGGGGGTGCTGGCTTAGGTCCGGCAGGTCGAACCCAACCTTGCTTAACGGCCGCCGCGTAAACCTTAGGAAGTGGTCATGAAAAGAGGTGTTTCTGCTGCTGAGCATGCTGCTGTTGAATATGCTGCGGTCGTTCCTCATCCCTTCTACGACCTTTGGGAAAAAGTAGCCATAAGGCTAATACAAAGAGCTTATGAAAGGGAAAGAAAGAGAAAGAGAGCTCCTCAGTTGGGGCTCTAATACAATGAGAATGGGGAGATTCTGGGAAATAGCTTGCGCCTTGGTTGCTCCTATTTCTTCTTTGAATCTCTCCTCCTCTCCTTGAAAGTTGTTCAAGGGTATTTGTAGGCAGCGGATGGTGCAACTTTATCCTGGTTTTTCAGAGAAAAGGTGTTCTGAGTTCGCGCCGTTTGTCGGCCGTCGGAGGGACCAGAAGCAGCAATAGGAGGATGCTAACTTTTAATATTGGTATTGCTTCTGGGGATCCGTGACAGCTGGAGCATGCGGATCCTTTATTTGCGTGTCTGAAAAAAGTGCCTTATATGGGGAAAGGCGCGGTCGGGCCAAGTTGATGGTGACAGGCACCACTTTGTAACATTGTTCTCGACTCGTGGCCGATGTTTGACTGGGGTCTGACCTGTGAGAACAGATAGATTAGATTAGTAAATAAAATAAGGGCCAAATGTCAGCTATGAGCCACGTGTACGGTAAGGATGCAGCGCTGGAACCACGTGTTAATAATTACATAGTCAAACATATAATGTGGTAAATGTAAATATCGTAAACTTGATAGCCGTCATTCCGGTTAATATATAGTTATGCACCTCTCGATTTTAAATATGTGAGACATTATTTTGAGAGATTTATATACATGACACACTATTTATAAAATATTAAGTATTTTCATCAATAGAGTTTAAATGTTATAAAAAAAAAAATTAAATATTAGATTTTTTACATAAAATTTTGCAAATATTACACATGTTATATTTATTTTTACTATCATTTAACTATAATTAATTTAAATTTTAAGCATGATTAGCTCACCGTACAATCACTAGCTATTGCCCATATATAGCCCACTGATAGATCACATTGAAGTTAAACGCGAGAAGAAGAAAAACAATATAGAAATTTAAATTTTAGAAAAATATTTAAATTTAAGAGGATTAGAAGTTAATGAAATGAAATAAAATATTCTATTTAAAAAATGGAATATACCGTTCAAGTATTCACGCAGTTTATATGGGGGTGAAAGAAATATAATTTAGTGAAAATGCTTAAATATTTAAATCTTATTGGTAAAAACATGTTATTTTTCCAAAATAGAAGGTCCTGTGTGCAAATCCCCTTATTATTTACTGATTTTATGGTTAGGTCGGATATTTACTGTTTTGCGCCACGTGCGAACCAATGCGGCGCATATAGATTCGATTAAATTACTGTATGCGACTTTCCGCAACGTTAGGGATGTGCGACCACCGAAAAGCGTGTGCTATAGTTCAGGTGTTTTGGAGAAATTTTGCAAATTTTTTCCCCATTCCCGCATAAACAACGGCGCTAACATTTCTATGCGATTAAAGTCTGCGAATGTTACTTTTACAAACAAACGCTGGCTTTCCAATATTTTACATGAAATAACGTCGGCCATTTTTACTTTTTTTAAAGAAAAAATTACATCTGGGCCCTCTCGCAAGGCTTTGAAAATTGGTATTAATTTTTTGACCCTTGATATTGTAAAACCGTTGTTGTTTGCTCTGTTTCCTCATTTTTGCTTGTCATTTTTTGATAAAAAAAATTTAAAATTTAATTTTTCCTATATTTTTATCCGATGTTTTGAAATTTAAAACTAACAATTTTAAATATTAATATTTCAAATAATAATTTTAAAAAAACTAAAAATTAACCTCATTGAATAATCTAAGGGCATAATAAGAAAAAGAAGAAGTTTTTTTTGGATAGTAAAAAAGTGAATGGCCATCTTATTTGGGATCAAATAATAGTATTTTTATAATGTTAAATATCAAAAGACTAAATTGCAAGTAGGTCCTTGTTATTTGATCATACGTGTAAGTAGGTCCAATTTTTTTAAAATTGCTCAAATTGGTCCATTAATTTTAGGTAATGTGCAATTATGTCCAAAATTTAGATTTAACACTAAAAAAATATGAAATGATATTTTTACTCTTAAAATTTTTCTCTCTTATCTGCGGCAGCCGAATATTGAAGAAAAGGCTACTAAAATTTCAAACAGGGGTGAGGCCGCTCTCACCTGCCTGCTATGTCGACACACTGTTCAATGTCCAACTGCCATCACTAGTGAGGAAAGGCGGCGGCTGCCGGAATCTCGAAGAAATGGAGATGGCGACCCTCTGCGCAGAGTGGATCATGGCGGAGCTCATCAACTGTCGGGATGTCCAAGAGAGGCTGGCGGCAGAAGCAGAGCTGTTCATGAATGACAGTGATGAAAAAGACCTGTAGAAGATGGAAGAAAGTGATGACCTTCGGCGTCGGGATGAGGACCTACCCGGTGAGCAGGCTGGCAGTGCTCCACCTGAGCTCTTTGTGGCTCACCTGGTGAAGGAGTTCGAGTGGTAGCTGCCAGCGGTGGAGGAGAAGATCGAGAAAATCTAGTTCAGCACGGAGAGAGAGAGAAAAACTCTTAAGAGTAAAAATATCATTTCATATATTTTTTAGTGTTAAATCTAAATTTTGGACCTAATTGCAATTACCTAAAACTAATAGATCAATTTGAGCAATTTTTAAAAAATTGGACCTACTTGTATGTATGATAAAACAACAAGAACCTAGTTGCAATTTACCCATATCAAAATTGAGAATTTTTATAAATTGACAACAATTATCATTGCCCTTTCAACCTCACAACCTATGACGCAATTTAAACGTTTTTTAAGATATAAACTTATCATCCAAATTGCATACTATAAAACTCTGAAATATATATGTATTAAACTTTAAATTTTTATTATTACATGCAATAATAAGTAAATTGTAAATCTGTTGAATTTAGATCCAATAAAACATCTTTACATGTATTACTTGCAAATTAAGTATCCAATTTACATCTTATAAAATTCTAAAATGATTATACGTTGTAATTTAATAATTATTATTATTTTTTGTGTAAGGGTGAGAGGTTAGCCCATCAATATTTAACATAAGTCTTGCTCGAGTCAAGCTTGTTAAGTTAAGACACAAGTTATATCTGAGTTATAATTGCCCGAAGCATTTTGATTTGAATGTAATTTTACTTTTATTTTTTAAAAAGTAAAACAACAATATTAAAGAAATTTGTGTGAAATATGTAATATTATTTAAATTTATATTGGTGAAGCATGTAAAGTTTTATAAATAGAGAGTCCTGTGTGCAAATCCCCCTATTATTTACTGATTTTAGTTTTAGCTCGGATATTTGCTGATTTACATTACACCACGTGCTAATGCCTGCGGCGCATACAGATTTCTATTAAAATCTTTATGCGACCTTTCGCAGCGTTACTGATGTGCGACCCCCCGAAATCGCATGCTATAGTTCAGGTGTTTTGGACAATTTTTGCAATTTTCGGTTGCCATGCCCGCATGAAAAGCATCACTAATAGTTTTATGCGGTTAAAGTCGGGAATGTTGACATTTATAAATAAACGCTGGTCCTCTGCCATTTTTTTCTTATTTAAAAGAATAAATTAATTACATTTGGCCCCTTGCAATTGCAATGCTCCAAAAATTGGTATTAATTTTTTAAAAATCTCAAATTTAGTGGCCAATACTGTAAAACCACTGTTGTCTGCTCTGATTCCCCTTATTTGCTGATCATTCCTCACAAAGAACATGAAATTTAATTATTTTGTTATCAATTTGAATTATTTACAAGCTTTAACGTACAATTATACTTCATTTATTCACCTTCATTAAAAAATATAAACATACATATATATATATATATATATATTAAAAAAATATAAATTTAATTTCTCAAATCTCTAACATTTTTAAATGATAGCATTTTAATGGCTTCATCTTATTTAGGACCAAATGGTAGCATTTTTACAATTTCAAGCATTTAAATCAAAATTTTGAAAAGTTACGTTCAATACACAATGCTCTTTCGACCTCTACGCTAATGCAATTTACTCTTTTTAAAATACCAGTGGTGCAACAAGTGTTATGCATGTGCAATATTAAATAATATTATGTTATATGCACTTACATATTGCTAGTCTATTTGTAGAATCATTGAGTCCAAATATTTATTTTAATTAAGAAAATATTTATTTATTTTAATAAAGTTAATTATAGAAAGAGAGATAATAAAAAAAGAATAATATCATTGAATCAAAGTAAACCCTTTTTTAGTTTGTTTGCACCAAAGAAAAGAGCATAGAATAAAAAGAAAAAAATTTGTAATATCTTAAAGGGTAAATAGCATTTGGGTCCCTCTAGTTTGGTCGTATGTGCAAATAGGTTCTTCGAATATTTAAATGTAGCAAACTGGTCCTCTAGTTTGATGAAATGTGCATATAGGTCCTTGGGCTGTAACAGACGTTAGAAAATACTTTCTCTCTCCTCCCTCTCTCTCCTCCTTGCATCTCTCTCTCTCCTCCCAATCGTAGCGCACGGGCGAGACCGCACGACCTCCAGCGGGTTGCGCAGGAGTCGCGCGTGCGCGGGATCGTGAGGAGAGAGAGAGAGCCTACTTTCGCTTTTTCTCCTTCTCCGGCACTTCCTCCTAGTCGGCGCCACCTCCGCCTCCCTTGTCGGCGTCAACTACGGCCTGCTCGGCAACAATCTCCCGTCGCCAAACAAGGTTGCGCCCCTCCTCCACTCCATCGGTGTTGGTTGCGTCAAGCTCTACGATGCCGATCCCTCTGTCCTGCGCGCCTTCGCCAATACCGGCGTCGAGCTCATCATCGGCGTCCCCGACTGCTGCGTCGACAAGGTCCGCGATCCCGACAGAGCCCTAGTCTGGACCCGCGCCAATGTCCAGGCCTACCTTCCTGGAACCAGGATCGCCGCCATAACCGTCGACAACGAGATCCTCACCGGCAACGTTGCTCGATCCGTCCTCCCCGCCATGGAATCCCTCCATTCCGCCCTCACTACCCTCGGCCTCGACCGCCAGACCCGCAGGCGTCGCCCGTGCGCTGCCCACCAGGAGGAGAGAGAGAGAGAGAGAGAGATGAGGGGAGGAGAGAGAGGGAGGAGAGAGAAAGTGTTTTCTAACGTCTGTTACGGCCCAAGGACCTATATGCACATTTCATCAAACTAGAGGACCAGTTTGCTACATTTAAATATTCAAAGGACCTATTTGCACTTACGACCAAACTAGAGGAACCCAGATGCTATTTATCCTATCTTAAATTCACTAAAAAAAAGGAAAAAGGATATGAGAAGTTTACATGAAAATCTATAAAGCATGGATAACTAAATTGCATATAAAAGATGGTTATAAAAAAAATAACAATAATATTATTATGTTTACTGATACTTCTACAATTAAATGAAATTAAATGAAGTGTCAAGTGATTTGAAAATAAAAAAGAATAAAAACATAGTATCATTTTGTTACTATTAAAGCAAATAAAATAGCATGCATCAAAGTCTAGGAATAACAGAAGCATGCATCAAAGTCTAGGACCAAAATCTAGCTTTAGTAAAACATATACATTTAACAAATATCATTTTATAGACCAGTCTCGATTTCTTCGCCAAACTTTTTGTTGTGACATTGCATCCCATCATCATCTTCATTCACCAAAGCCATACAATTAAGCACCAACTAGATTACTTTTTGTACATGTAACAGGCCAAACACAGTTCATATTATTTTTATGTACATGCATCATATAATTGTAACATACAATACATAGTCAATTTAAAGTATTGACAAGTAAGCTATTAATATAACAACAAAAATAGCTTAACTTGTCCACAAAAGTCATGTTGATCATACTTCTTCGGGAGTATTGCAAGATGAAAAACTTAATAGAAAATCCAGTTCTCTTTGTTAGTCAATGAAACTAATGTGATCTTTATATTGGATAGGTTGTAGATGGATGAGATTCATGGCAAGGAGAATATACACGAATTAGAAAAAAACATATGTGTGTTTGGTTTGATCTTAATTACTCTCTGGGTTTATTTTGAGTTTGACGTCTAATTAATGTGAGCTCATGATGATTATAAAAGTACAAACTTTGAAAGGTGCAAGACTAAGGATGGTAGGATCAAGATTATAGAGAATGTTGAAAATTTTTTAAAGCCTAATGGGTTGTAAAAAGATTTGAAGCCAACAATAGTAAGGTATACGAAAGTCTATGATTCTTGTGAATTCTATTGAAATAAATATATATTCACAATGTGCAAATAGAGTATAGTCAAGCAAATATGCCAAGATCTTCCTGTTGGCACGGATTTTAAATTTTTGGATCTCTACCAGCTACAGTTGCAAGCAAATTCATTTTTCAATAAGCTACGTGACTCAATTTGATAAGAGTTCATTTATTTTTATTCCTAATATTAATATAGTAAAGTTTAACAAATATGCATTCAAGCTCAATTTTGTTCATGCAAAGATAAATTATATTCAAATATAAATGCAATAAAATAAGATTACATTAGATAATTAGATTAAATACGTCTCATATTGTAACATATTTAATTTTGAACTTTCTATACTCGAGCTTCATACTTTCAATATTTCCTACTGCTCTTTCGCTATTGTTCTATCATCTTAATACTGTTGATGTTAATTTTACATAGCTATGCTTTTATTATCTTACAATAAAAATTTTTCCCAATGTTTTAACTCCTCTTTTTAGGGCATCTCTTTATAATCTGGTAAGGTTTAAGCTATTAATGAGTGAATTTCATGTATTTCTATTTTGGATCAATCTTGGGGGTTTCATTCAACATTGTTTCTGCCTCTCTAGAATCTAATAACACGCAACTTGGGCTGCGTTACATAAAGCCTTGGTTGATGGCTCCGTCATGGGAAAAATACTTGGGTTCGGAGCTCCCCGCCACGTCACATTTTCGGAGCTTGGTATAACAAGCACTTTTAACTTAAATGTGCTTGTTACAGAAATTTCTATAACAAACACCTATAACAAGCACACTATAACAAGCACTTTTAATTTTATAACAAGCACATTTATACCTATACCAAGCAGCTCCGAAAATGTGACGTGGCGGGAGCTCCGAACCCAAGTATTTTTCCCGTCATGGAGCCATCAAACACCAGTCTCATTTTAGTGCCTTCAATATTATATTATATATACAAGCAAGTACTGGCTCCTGAAATTCGATACATGGGACTAAATGAGAGGGAAGTAGCTACACAATAGCCTTCGTACTTGCTCAAGTTTGTAGGCAGATGAATCAGTCACACATCTCCAAAATAATAATGGAGCAAATAAAAATATTAAAAATTTAATTTATTTCACATTTTACATATATTTCAATTAAAAATTAACTTTATTTCACATGTAAGACAATCTTTAAATAATAAAATAAATTTAGTTGACATCATAATATTAATATTTTTTACATAAACTTAAAATATCTCAAAATGTATTTCAATTAAATGAGACTTATAATGCCCATGGCTGAAGAGGATAAGAGTAATTGCCGAGTAATATTCTAAGAGAAGAACATTACTGGAGCAAAGCGCGGCTTCCAGCAGGCTTCTAAGTCGATAAATAGTGGTGAGAGAGGCACACGAATGAATCGTTTTACGTCGAAAAGAAAAGAGGGTTCCTAAATTGTATAAGTAAATAATGTAATCCCAAATGACAGAGGTATTTTTTGGAACAAAATTGTGAGGCTAATAATATGAAAGACCACAATTAAATGTATCTGAGCTAGAATAGTACTGGAATGGGATAGGTGACCTCCTGAAAAGTACTCAATAATTTTTTAAAATCAATGCAGATAATACCTTTGCATTTGAATTACGAGATATTACAAAACCTTTGCACAATATTTACTGTTTTATTTAATTCCCTCACAAAAATGATAACAGAACGGATAAATTCTAGTTTTAAACTTTGATAAAGTTGCAATATTGTCATTTTCAAAAAGATAAAACTGAGAATAACTTAAGACTATCATATTTAGACTTAAATTCAAATTAATTTAAGTTAAAGTTTCAAGCCACAAGTAAAGCACAAGTTTATTTCCAAGTCAAATTTAAACCAAGACTGATATAAACACCAACCATCTCAACTGAATAACATATCTACATTATACAAATATTAAGAATAATTTGAGCTGAGTTATGTTTCGAGTCAGCTTAAGGTCAAATGATTTGAGTTGAGTTGAGTTACACCGAAATAAGACAAACTGCCCCAGTTTTAAAAGATAGAAGCAAGAATTTGAATGAAAATCTTCTGTGTCTACAAAATGAAAGTGACATTTAGTCATGTTGAAATGAATGTACCTCAGACCAATTTTGAGATAAGATTTACAAAGAGATCGATCTCAGTTGATACAAAATTTTCTTATAAAGTTGAAGCTGAGAATATAAATATTAATGTATAATCTAAGAAACCACTTGAATGTATTAATAAGGGTCCCTTTGAATTATGAAAATAAATTGTAACGACTTGAGATTAAAGATGGCGTGGAGTGATTATCGGGGTGATGGGTGATGACCATATGAGTGAATAAGAATCACCTGAATAAGAAGCGATTTCGCAGACTTCTAGATAGAGAGACACACGAATAAATCATTAGAAAGAGAAAAAGTGTCTAAATTGTATAAGTAGATAACATGATCCTAAATGATAGAAACGTCTTTTGAGACAAAATCGTGAAGCTAATAATGAGAACTCCGCAATAAAGCGTGCATGAGCAAGAATAGTACTGGGATGAGTACACAAACATATACAATTGGACAATATTTTTATATCTAGATCACAAGATGTTACATGAACATACATAATTGGAATCAAATCAGGGTCAATCATGCTTCACTTTTGAAGTTTAGTGTTTGGATAAAAATTCCAAACTAGGATTACAAGTTAATAACAAAGAATTAAGAAGAAGCTTTAGAGATAAACAACGAATTAGATTAAGGAGTAAGGAAGTTTCAGCTGAGGGCCCCTTTGAAGGAGGGAAGTAGTGGAGAGAGTTGTGTGCAGTTCGTGGGAAGATCCACTTGAGAGGGCTAGCCAAACAGCTGAAAATGGCTAGAATCGAAGAGCTTTGGAGTAGGCGAATAGTACTAGCGTTATCGCTTCCTTGGAGTTTAAATGCAAGAATCCAATTGTTGGATTGGCCAGCCGAGGAACCTCATTTTTATCATAAATGTAAGTAAATATGATGGGAAGAGTAGGCAGAAGTAGAAGGCTCCTCATTAATGCCTAAACAGTTGGGCGGTGTGGGTAGGCCTTGCTCACGTCGCCTACCAGGCCGAGCAATGATGATGAGTACCTCCCTTTGCCTCTAGGCCCATGTGCCGTACAACAGGGGCAAGACTATGACATGACTAGAGCTACTGACTAGTAGTTTGTTCACTTGGCATTGTTTGACTCATCTTGAGTTGTTTAGCACTAAGGTGTAATCCAATCAGTTGCTTCGAACTCATTTAGGAATGGAATTCAGGTGACCTGTTAATGGATTAACCCAAATCTACCATGTGTCAGGATTGACCAACATGGCCGATTTTTTCCTCTACAGTTTGCTCCACCCCATTGCCCCGTGCGAAGGAAGGAGCCTTCGAAGGCAAGGTGAGGGCCTAGCTTCGCGTGGCTATGCAACAAATGAAAGAGGTAAGTAAAGAAAATTCACTAAAATTTTCTATTACTGATCTATGCCTCGGTAAGTGAATTGTCCTTGTATGCCCTCAAGCGTAACGATCGTGCGTGTGTTCTTATTGAACGACTCAACCAGTTGGCCTTAGCACTGAAGGTGGACGTGAATAAGCAGAAGGTCACCTTGTCAGAGCACCGGCAGAAGCTCGAGGAGTCAAAGAAAGAGAAGGTTGAGCTCTGCCTTCGACTAGAGGAGGAAAAGGGGACTGCTGAACTCCGTCACTGGCTAGAGAGTGCGGAGAAGGAGGGCAACGAACTTCGTTTCTGGCTAGAGACTACGGAGGAGAACGCCAACTCTGCCTTCGCAACGGGGAGTCGAGTGGCTAGCCGGCGGTGGCCAGCTTCAAGTGGAGTACAAAGTACATGCGTCAGTCGCCTTGGGGCGGAATTGCTTTGGCACCATGCTCCTATGGGGAGGGCACATGACCTACAAGGAGGTAGAGAAGGTTTCCATTGCGAAGGGCTTTGAAAGCGCCCAGCGGGAACGGCGAACTGCGTTCAATTCCCGCTTATTTCGACACCATCGAAGAGGAGCTCTAGGAGCAATTTGATAGCTTCCTAGATGGCGAGACTACAATCCCAGAAGGTTGGACAAGCATGATCTTAAAGCCAGCGAGTGAAGCTGAAAAAGCAGATGATGACAGCGAGCGAGCGTTTGCCGCTGAACTACAAGTTCAGCTCGCTCAGGATGCCGAGGGCGGCGAAGGGAGTGAGTTAGATGTGTAAATAATTATATATATATTTTTTGCAACCGAAAAGGCGTATATGTAACTTCCTTCAAGTGTTAATGAAGTTTTTTTTTTCTCAAAATTGTTCTAAGTCTTTGCATTTTGCTAACAGTGAGTGTATGTTGAATGTAACTATGAGCTGAATAGAGTAAGGCAATTCCAAGCGAATGGCAGGCTCAATTGTTTTTCAAGCACAGGTGTAGTAGTGCATGGAGCAACTCCTAGTAGCCGAATTAGGTTTTAGGAAATTTTCCTGGTTGATAGGTGATTAGGCGGTTTAGTGCCTCAGCAGCTACTCTCATAGGTGTCTAAGCTTATGACTCGGATGTGTTAAAGCAGCCATAGAGGTTTAGAAGCCTAGTTGAACTATGTGTCGTACTCACCGTTCGTGTGCTAGGCGAAACACAATAGGTTGATATGAGTGAGAAGCATATGAAAATCGCTGAAGTCCTAGAATTTGACGAGTAAGGTATCTAGAAAACCCGGGTAGCTGAATTAGGCTTTAGGAAATTTTTACGACTGATAGACGAATAGGGGTTTCGTGCCTTGGCAATTCTACCCTCGTAGGTGTCTGAGCTTATGACCCGAAGGTGTTAGAGCAATTGCAAAGGTTTAGAAGCCTATGCAAATCAGCATGCCCTTTTCACCATTCAGTTTAGCAATGTTAGTATAGGCGACCCTTCGAAGCTGAAGTGGTTGCGGAGTCGTTTTCGTGTGTTGCAACCAAGAATGCCCTGTTTGGTTGGAGGTCATTTTGATCATGACTGGCTAAAATGACCTCCAACTATTTTATTAAAAAAAAATTTCATTTTTCACCCTCAATACATAAATTTTAATATAAAAAATTTACTTTATATCACATTCTACACAATTTTTATCACATTATACTTAATTTATTTTATTATTATTTTTAATAAAATAGTTGAGGATCATTTTAGCTATAGCCTGACCGCCAACCAAACAGGGCCTGATAACGATCAAACTAATTCCTTGGGAATACGAGGCAAAAACGTGTCGGTCCGTGTTTATTTGAGAAGGTCAGCTAAGCCTCTATGGATAACCAGTTCTCTGGGAACAAGAGGCGAAGATGCACCGGTCTGTGTTTCGCGAAAGAAGTTGGGTCGAACTATAAGGGATGTCACAACAAGTTCTTAGAGGACGGGCAAAAACATGCCAGGTCATGTTTCATTCGGAATGTCGGTTGTGTCCTGTGGTTCATCGACTGAAGGTTTAAGCGCTATTCACCTATGAGACGTTCTCCAAACAAGTGAAGATGTTTGCACAAAACAGAGACTTGATTTTATTGATGTGGTGAAATTTGTACAGTCTTTAGTAGGAGTGGTCCTTATATGTTAGGTGTAAAATCATTTGAGCTCGTTACCACTCCAGGTCCGCAGTAGCAGGGCACCATCTTGGTATATGAGTTTGTATGTATTTTCGTTGATAACTTCGCAAACGATGAAAGGTCCTTCCCAATTAGGCTCCAACTTACCATATGTCACTACATCGATCCATTTGGTGAAATAGTCAGTTCCCAGACGAAGGAATCTTTGGTTTTGGGCCGCTCTGAAAAGAGGACCAAGGAAGTCCAATCCTCAGGTAGAAAATAGCCAGGACACCTGGATGGGTTGCAGCTTGCATGCTGGTCGATCGGGGATGGTGCCGTAGAATTGAGGGTGTCTCCTGGCAAATTCGACAATGTCATTGCACAATTCAGGCCAATAGCAACCATGTCAAATTACACGGAAGGCCAAACATTCTTCCTTCTATGTGTGTTCCACATTCATCGCAGTGAATCTCCTCATGGACATGCTTTGCCTCATTGAGTCCTATGCATTTCGCCAGGGGGCGTGAAAAGCATGTATGATAAAGTTGACCATGGAGAATTACATACCTAGCCATTTTCTTTTGAATTCGCCTGGTGTACGTTCGGCTACTAAGTACTTGGTAATTTTCTCAATCCACTACTAGTCATTGGATGAGGTACTCAGCACTTCGAGCTTGTTGTAGTGAAGTGGACAGGTGCAATTCATCTTCCATGTCTGTAGGCCCTCTTTTCGCCAACCTGCCGAAGGTTTTGTTTGACGTGCGGTCATAATTCTTGAAGCACAAGAAGGCGGCTTTGGCTTTGATCAAAAATATTGTTAGGATTTCATCTCTAGTTAGCAGTTGCTTGGCTGACAACCAACTTTGAGCTGCTAAAGATCTTGATGTATTTGATGCCTAGGCCATAGGTGAAACGGAGGCTGGCAATCAGGGCAGCCTTGTATTCAGCCTCATTGTTTGTGGCTAGAAAATCAAGTCAAATAGCTTTGTGGAGCCTGATTCCCTTCGAACTAATGGAGAAGATGCCAATCCCTCTTGATTTTTTGTCTAACGCACCGTCAACAAACAGGGTCTAGGGAAATTGATCTTCGAAACATGGCAGTTGCTCAGTTGTCAATAATTTGATGACGAAGTTAGCAAGCGCCTGAGACTTTATCGTCATTCGGGGAGCAAAGCATATATCGAACTCAGACAGTTCGACCGCCCATTTCTAAATTCGTCTGGAGGCTTCAAGGAGTGTGGATTGCTCTCTTTAAGGGCACGCTCGTCAGCACTGTGATTTAATGCATCTAAAAGTAGTGTCGAACACATCTTGCTACAATGATGAGAGCGAAAGCAGCCTTTTGCGATGGAGGATCACTCTTTGACGCCTTAGAGCATGTGGCTGACATAGTAGACCACCGTCTGCACCCTACCATCTTCTCGAATAAGAACTGCAAAAACAACGATGTCAGAAGTGGAGAGGTAAAGATAGAGAACTTCACCTTTGATCGGGGAAGACTGCACAAGTGGCGAAGAAAGATAGTTCTTCAGATTAGAGGAAGCATTTTCGCACTCTTCATTCCATTCCGGCCCACCCTTGCAAATAGTCTTCAAGAAATGTTGGCATTCTTCGCCTGATCTGGTGATGAACTGGCTGAGTGCTGCTATTCACCTAGAGCTTCTGTACCTCCTGGCAATCTATTGGTGACAGCATGTCTAGGATCGCTTTGATTTTGTTGGGGTTTGCCTCAATTCCTCGAATAGATACGATGAAACCCAGGAATTTGCCTAAGGGTAGCGCGAAGAGGCATTTTCAGGGGTTCAGCTTCATGTTGTTCGCCCGAAGAGTATGAAACATCTCTTCGAGATCCTGGAGGTGCTATTCGAACATGGAACTTTTTACCAGTATACCAACATAGACCTACAAGTTCCATCCGCTTTCGTGGTGAAAGACTATCCACCATCCTTTGGTAAGTCACACCTGCATTCTTTAGGTCAAAGGGCATTACTTCATAGCAGGCCCCTTGGTCGGTAAATCAGGTCATCTCCGCATCCTCTGAGGCCATAAGTATCTGATGGTAACTGGAGAATGCAACGAGGAAGTTGAGAGTGGAACAACTAGTTGTGGAATCCACTAACTTGTCGATCTTTGACAGGGGATATGAATCCTTCGGTCAGGTTTTATTCAAGTCAGTGAAGTCTATGCACATTCGCCACCTATTATTCGCTTTCCTAACTACAACTACATTCGCGAGCCATTCTAGATATTGGACTTCGCGAATGAAGCTAGTCGAAGCGAGCTTTCGACTTACTCCTTGATCGCTTCCCACTTTTCGCCCCCAAAACATTTCTTCTTTTGCCTAAAGGGCTTGTGCCTTTCTTTGACGTTGAGTCTATGTTCAACTCTCTCTCTGCTAATGCCAGGCATAACAAAAGGGTTAGGCGAACACATCAATATAAGAGGAATGGAAGACTACAAGCACCTTTTTTTACTATCATTCAAGTTTTGTGATACAAGAATTTCCTTTATCGGATATAGGTGTGGTAAAGACTTCTTTTTCGACGGTCTCTTCAACAGGCAGTACCCTGAAATCTTCGTTCTCTTCGAAAAGTTTAGCTGCTATGGCCAAACACCTTTTCACCTTGGCGAGATCCGCTGACACCCTCTGGAGTAGGAAACTTTCTACAAGAGTGCATGGTGGACGCAAGCAAGTGGAAAGATGCAATGATTGGCCTGCCAAAGATGCCACTGCACTTGGAGGCAGCGTCGATGATGATGAAGTTTACCATTCAAGTGATTGTCTTGATGTCTTCTTCGAGAGTGATCTGATTGACCAATTGGTAGGCATCGCCGGCGAAGCTGGTTACCATTACCTCATAGGCAAAGCGGCGCAGCTCGGGAAGTTTATTTGCCGAAAAGCGTCGGTGTAGATGATATCGATTGAACTTCCCGTGTTAACAAGAATTCGATAAAGGTGGAATTCACCGACATCGGCGGATATGATGATTGGTTGATCACTTGTGGCTACTTCACTAGGGAGATCTTTTGTAGAGGTCATGTTAGGCAGAAGAGAGAAGAGGTAGCGTACCTTAATGGCGAAGACACTACCCAAAGAGGTAGAATTTCGTGGGAAG
Organism: Apostasia shenzhenica; assembly: GCA_002786265.1. Taxonomy (NCBI): domain Eukaryota; kingdom Viridiplantae; phylum Streptophyta; class Magnoliopsida; order Asparagales; family Orchidaceae; genus Apostasia; species Apostasia shenzhenica. The sequence continues at coordinate 699,980 of KZ451923.1, forward strand.
TAGCTGGATATGGTCATAATAGACTTTTCTCCTTGGGCCTTCAATTGGCCCGATGCCTTCCCTTGATTGTAGTTCACCTATGGTGGAAAATGTTGTTCGGGTAGCCTAAATTTGGGCAAGTGCCCCACTTCGACTAGGACCTTTATTAATTCGTGAAGCCTATGGCATTCAGCAAGGGTATGGCCATAGGTGCCGTAGAGTTCGCAAAACTGGGAAGGGTCTTGGCCCTAATGCGGTGGGTTGGCATTCGGAGAGGGTTTGGCAAAGCCCTTCGCCTTCAGCGTGTTGAGTATTTCTTTGGCTTTTGTAGGGGTTAAAGTGGTGACTGAGTAGGTGAATGGAGTGTTCTGGTGGCGAGGGACCGAATAGTTCAGTGCCTAGTACTCTTTTCGGGACAACTTACTCTTCGCTTGGTGGGTCGAATCGTCTTCATGAGTTTCGCTCTTTGTCTTATCTTCAATCATTGGCGAAGTTACAGTGATTGCGTCCTTCTGGTAGATCATTTTTTTGTGCATAGCGATGCCTTTGACATGGTATTTAGGTTGCAACAGTTGAAAAATTGGCAGAGATTGCCGAAGACGAGGACGACACTAGTAAAGTAGGACAACGAACGGTCATCTGTGGTGTCACATATTTCTATGTTATGGCAATAGAAGCAATCAACAAAGTCACATAGAGACTCGTTTGGTCCCTGTTTCAGCTTCTAAAGCTCGTAGAAGCTGTGGGATCACGACTTACTAGTGGCAAAGCAAGCCAAAAAATTCCTAGCGAGCTGAGGGAAAGAAAGGATAGAACCTGAGGAGAGGCAGTCGAACCACTCGAGGGTGCCTCCAGAGAATGTTGCTTAACAGTTTGCACTTGTACGCATCCGATATAGCATCACAGGTGTAGAGTGCGTTCTCGAACCACCGGACGTGATGTACGGGATCTGACTTGCCATCAAAGACAGAGAAAGACGACGACTTAAAGTGGCAAGGAAGTGGAGCCGCTAGTATTTCAGCGGAGTAAGGGATTTCAAGTGAAAGTCAAAGCGTAGAAATACCTTCAATTGCTCCTTCACAAAAGAGTCTGAACTACGCTCTTCAGAGCCAATTCAAGGGACTGGAGTTATTTGTGGTCCCAAAATGCAGACTTTTACGGCTGATGGAGGCCGTAGAAGGCTGGGAAGCGTTGACAGCCCTTGATGAAGTAGATGTTTGTTGTGAAGAGATCATTTGGAGGATTTGGCTCACAGATTGAGTTGGTTGGGTCATGCTTGCAGTCAGTAGAGAGAGAGCAGCTGGGATGAAGCTACTTGTGGTGGAAGAGATTAGGAGGCTGATAAGAAGTAGAGGAAGGTTGTGTGGTAAAAGAAGAGTTATTCTGTATATCTTCAGCTATGATAAAGGATGATTGAGCTAAAATTCCAATGTGAGAGCACCAAATTATTTTAGTAAAAATTCCAAACTAGGATTACAAGATATGGAAAAAGAGTTAGGAAGAAGCTTTAAAGATAAACGATGGATTAGGATAAAGAGGAGTGAGGAAGTTTCAGTCGATGGTCCCTTTGAAAGAGGGAAGAAGCAGAGAGAAGAGTTGGGTGTTATTCGTGGGAAGCTCTATTGGAGAAGGCTAACCAAATAGCTAAGAATGACTGAAGTTGAAGAACTATGGAGCGGGTGAACAGTACTAGCCGATAGCTTTCTTGGAGTTAATCGCCAGAGTCTAGTTGTTGAATTAGCCAGTTGAGGATCCCCTTCTTATATAAATATGAGTATTTATGATTGGAAAGAAGTAGATGAGATTAAGTGGGAGTAGGGAACTCCTCATTAATACTCAAATAGCTTGGCGATGTCAGCATGGGCATTAGGCCGGGTAATGATAATAAGTGCCTCCCCTTATCCTTACACCCAAGTGCCGTGTAATAGGGGCAAGGCTATGACATGATATGAGCTACTAACTAGTAGTTCGTTCACTTGGCATTGTTAGACTAGCCTCAACCTGTTTGGTTCTAGGGCATAATCCAATCGATTGCTCTGAATCCGTTTGGGAAAAGAATTCGAGTGACTTGTTAGTGGATTAGCTTAAATCTGTCACGTGTTAGGGTTGATTGACGTGGCCAATTTTCCCTTAACATTCAGTTATTTCAATTCAGGGAAGTTTTAAGGTTTATAATTTAAGATTTAAGAAATAGAATTAGAATTTAGAGTTTAGTGATCTAAGTCAAAAATATAAATAGCAGTTTTTGGAGTTAAACGGTGTTACGGTAGACAGCAAATAGTTAACTGTCACAAAAGCGACATTCTCTCCCCAAATTGCACAGAATCAAACGATGGGCAGGTAACAGATATCAGAAGAACAAAATTAAAGGACGGAAAGAGCATTCAGCGAGTTATTATCAGATTCACAACCAGTACAAACCATGGGGCGGCGACTCAGTCCTCCTTCAGAGCTTCTCCTTCTGGACAGGCGACATCTGCGGCTTCATATCGGGCAGCATCTTCTTCATTCAGCAGCTTTTCCATGTCCCGCAGCCTCGTTCTAACCACGGAAGTCATAAGAACTTCGGCGAAAGCCAAGGAAGAGAATGAGGGCGGCAGCTCTAATTAGGGCTTAGGGTTTCGGGGAACGAGAAAGATGCGATAGAAAATCGTACTTGCGGCCGTCCCCAGTGTCCAAAGCCAGAGGATCTTGAGGCCGGGGCTCTTCTCTCTCCACTTCGTCACCATCGTCGTCGTCGTCGTCGTCGTCGTCGAGACGGAACCTCAACCGGGACTCCGCTCGCGGCAAGCAAAACGGAGCAAACGGCAGCGAATTCCTCTCCCGCAAATAATTTATGATCGGTTAAATTTAATCAGTTAAAATTAAATTTGAATAAAAATATTTTTTATAAAATATTATAAATAATATAAAATAAAATTAATTATTATATTAAAATATATAAACAATATAATATAAATTAATTATTATTTTAATAATATATATAAAATATAAAGTAAAATTAAATTTTATATATAATAAAATATGTCTGATTAAAATTAAATTAAATTAATTTTAAACGAATAAATAAACAGTACTTAAAATTTTTTTTTTTAAATTTAAAAAATTATTTAATATCTTAATTTACAAAATTTTTAATAATAAATTATTAATTTATCCTGCATGATCCTCAAAAAAAAAAATCAATCAATTTAATTTCTCAATTAAAATAATTTTTATATAACTAATTCACATTACTTTAAATCATATATATTTTTCAAAAAGTCACAAAGCTTTTTTAAATCATTTTTTCCCCTCTAACCTAACTAAATAATCTGAAATTAAAGGTTCTATATTAGACCTGCTTCAATCTAAATTTTAGAAGAGATAAAAGATATAATGTACTTCTTCTATTCTATGCTTTGATATCAACTTGATTCATAATAAATTAAGCAAAGATAAATGAAGAACTAGCACCATGTTTTCTCTTGAACGAACATTTCTCTAGCTATATCCGAGAAGTTTTCAGATCTTCATGAAATTCTATTAAAATTTTACAAAATAGTCTTTTAAGACGTAATCTCTACTACTTGTGACAAAGTTTTTTTTCATCTCCCGAATTAGTTTCTTTCCCTTAAGAATTCTAATATAACGAGATTATTTCAAGGCATTAGAGCTCATAATCAATGATGGTTTATATAGAGAAATTCATCGATAATTACACAAAACTTATATTTTTTAATACAATATAATGCTAATAAGTGAGCTCCACCTAACCTGAAAATCAAATAGAAATTAAATAAATTATAATCAAGTCCAACCACTCATCTTAAAATAATAGAACAATGAGAATGACTCATCCAGAAGCTAGAACTCAAGACTAACCAGATCAAACATTTTATAGTTGGCAGTTGCACATGTTTAGCATCAACTTTCACACCAACTTTCACATCTAATATACCATCAAAAAATAAAACTTTCACATCTAATATCTATAAAAAAACACTCACATCTAATACAATAAACTTTCTCCATAAAACAAAAATGCAATAAACTTTCACAAATTTTATAAATTACATAAATTCTAACATAAAAAATTAATACATTCTCAATTTTATTTTACATTTTATAACAATTATAATATTATTGACGTAGAAAGTAGGAGGTCCTAAGAAAAAAAGAGATAAAGAGAGAGTCCCAAGAGACGACAGAGCGCAGATGGCTGAAACCTGCTAGTCGAGGCTTAGAAGAAGAAATGAGCATCCAGAAAAGCACACAGAAAATTTAAGGTGGTTCAGGGATGAGATCCCCTACGTCCATCGGGACGAGCTCAAAATATTTCACTATATCTCAAAGAGAAGGCCGCTTGGGCCAAGAACAAATATGACCAGAGCTTAGAAAGAAAATGGGCTCCCCTGTACAGAGGGAGGAAATGAAGAAGAAGAAGAAGATGATGAAGATGATCTCTGTGCGACTCGTCCTCCTTGGTTCTTCTCCCTCCTTTTCAAAGATCTGTTCAAAGATATTTATAGGGCGCAGTACTGATTTCCCGGAGTGGGATGCAAGCCTGAAGTTGAGCCCATGCTGGCGGTCCAACCTCTGTCGGTCTTGGAGAAGGCCGGCAGTAGTGGGTGAAGCAAGTGGCTTCTTGGTCTTCGAGCCTTATGGGAACTCGCAACGGTTAGAGCATGTGGGTTCTTGGTTTGTGTGCCTCATGGGGACTTGCAGTGAGTGGTGGGGGCCCACGCTATCAGGATGTTCTGAAGGAATTCAGCGAAAAGCACGTTTGAATCATCGTGGACGATGGTATGGCAATGTTGTAGTTGTAATCTCGTGGCCGATGTTTGGTGGCTCGACCAAACCTCGTGGCCGATGATTGGAGTTCCGATGCCTGCAAGGGAAGGAACTTGGTCAGCGAAATATCATGCTAAATGTTTGTCATGTGTACGACTGTGATGCAGCGCTGGAGCCACATGTCAAACCCCCCCCCGCATGATGGGGCGCGAACATTTGTGAGCATGCAAACCGTGACAGTGGTGGACGCGCTGCATGAGATCTACATAAATAGTCAGGGTGGCGCCCTCTTGGTGGCACTCTTGCCTCCATGATCCCCGCAAGGAAAGAGGAAAGAGCAAAGTTAGAAAGATGACAGAACAGAATAAGTGGGCTTATCCTGAGGATGAATGATCAGGCCCACAGCTATCTCTATTATGAGGAGATCAGTGGCATACTTCTTTTCGCATATCTGTACAGAAAAGAAGTAATGATAATAGTAGTAGAGGTCTTGCTTAGGAGGGATTATCTGACCCAATGCCAAAAGGACATAGATCGTCTGAAACATCGTGGTCGATGTTTGTTCTTGAGGCATGAACTGACCTCCGTCAGAGCGGCAGATCCTAGTGAGAGGCGAAGGCACTCTGCTTAGAGGGAACCTGTATCGTGAGTAGATAGGTCGATGTTTGTTCTTGAGGCATGAACTGACTTCCGTCAGAGCCGCAGATCCTAGTGAGAGGCGAAGGCACTCTGCTTAGGGGGAACCTGTATCGTGAGTAGATAGCAGGGACTGCCCTAAGGTTATGAGCAGGCCTTCTGGCTCTCCGCTAGCCGGATGGGCTAATGGAGAGGTTCCAGATATTGATAGGAGACCCCGTCTGCCAGGCGTAACTAGGCTCAGTGACCTCCGTAAGTAGGAGTGTTTGAATTGTTGAACCTCTCAATTTTGATGATTACAATTAATTTAGTATTATGGACTAATCATTTTATTAAGTATGTTATCAAGTTATTTATATCATAATTGAGGTGAATGTCCAAATTCAAGTTCAAGAAAAGAAGTATACTACATGGTTCTTTTTATTTTCTTTTCTAGGACATAATTGTAAGCATGCATGTCTTTGCCAAGAATTTAACTTGTACTCAATCTTAGTCAGCCTAAGGTCTATCCATTTCTTGATAATCTTTGCTGTAAAATTCATCTCTACAGCTTCAGGAAAAACCGATTGATTTCCAAAATCAACCGAATTTCTCTGGACTGGCCCAAACACAGCTGCTCAGCTGACTGTTTGGCCCATCTAAATCTCCAAAAACTGAGAATATCTTATTCCCACTATTTTATTTCTAGCAGCCCACTTTAAAAATATATTTTAATTTGAAACATTCCTAAAAAAATTATTTCTTTACTCATTGTTCATTCTAAAATAAAAAAATATTTGCATTTCCCATTCCACTTATTCTTTTCAGCAGTATTTGAGTTTTGTGCTGAATATATTGTCCACCTAGGCCTTGTTTGGCATGAGCCCAAAAATGGGCAAAAACATATAATAATAATATTTTAAATTTATTATAAATTTTAATAACTTTATTTCACATCCAACACAAATTCCAACCTTAAAAATCAACTTTATTTCACATCCAACACAAATTCCAATCTTAAAATCAACTTTATTTCACATCCTACACACCTCTCAATATTAAAAATAATTTCTTTCCCATCAACTCTATAAAATAAATTATTTTCTCTTTCCTTACCCAAATTCATCCTCCAACCAAACAAGGCCCTAAGCTATCTAATATGTCAAAATCTATTCTAGGTGACACTCTCTCTTTGTTTTAGCCCTTGGGTGAAAGTTTGGGTGTTTTAGCATTCTTTTAGCCATTTTTAAATTATCTTTTCTTGTTGAAAATACTCCAACATGTTTCATTATGGGAAATGGACAAAAGTACTATTCTATGCTTTATCACAACAGCCTTTTTCTCAGGTTTTATTTTTAAAGCATTTCCCTTGTTTCAAGCATGGTTGGACTTGACATTTATCCTTAAAATACAAACACAGCTGAACCCAATCTGTCTCTAACGTTCCAATGGACACATCATCACCCAGAAATGTCCGAAATGCCCTCTGCTTGCTGTTTTCTCATTGGTCCACTTGTATGACATGTCAAAATAGTTGTCTATAATTGGCTAATTCAAATAAAGGGCAAATATTTCAAGCTTCATGCTTACCACCTGCTGTAGGAAAATAAAAGCATACATTTCCTGCTGTTCTATACTTTTCTTCCTGCTCAAAAATCTTCCAAGCTCTCCTTCAAGCTTCTATTTGCAAACAAACTTCCTCTAGGAGAAACAAAAAGAAGAAAGAGTGCTGTGCTTTTCACTGTTCTGAAGCCAAAACTAGTAATCCTCATTATTCACATTCCTTCTTGGCTTTTTGGTTTTGTCGTAGCCTCAAGTTTTTCATAATCTGAACCTTCACTATTTTTGTTCTTGTTGTACAATAAAAGCAAGATTGTGTAGCTAATAATTTCATATCTTAAAGCTTGTCTTTTCCTGAATATTTTGAGATGTTTGTTTTTGCTTAACCATTATACTTTCTCCTTTTCTTTTACCCCAAGATTACAGAATTTAATCTTAGACTTCTACGAGTTTTACCCTTGACAAGTTGCTGCATGTATAGAGCTCTTCACTGTAATTTAATTTTTTGTGTTTAAGTTGTAATTGAGCTAACAAGGCTAGCAAAATCTTATATCATTCTCTATTTTCTCCTGAGTTTGTTTTGTATGTTTGCTCGGCTTTGGTACCTGCAAAAAGCCGTGGTGTATAGGTTTTCTTGGCTTTGGTTCCCGTAAAAAGCCATAGGATTATATCGTGTTTATTCGACTTTGATTCCCGTAAAAAGCCGAGGAGATTTAGTGGAAATTCTCATTTGAGGAGCGTGGGGAGTGGACGCCTGGTAAGCCGAACCACTATAAATTTGTTGTGTTCTTTTCACTTTTACTCCCAAATTCTCTTGAACCAAAGTGATATAACATATCTAAATTTAAGAATTTTAAAGTTATAGAAAACATGAAATATTTTTATTCAAAACAGATATATGATTAGTAAACTCTAAATTTATCATTTCTGGTCTCTTTTGGATTCATTTCTGCACTGCTCTGCGAACCTTGGTCAATTCTCAAAATCGACCGAATTGTTCGGGTAAAATTTTCTGCACTGCTCTGCAAACCTTGGTCAATTCTCAAAATTGACCGGACTGTTCGGGTAAAATTTTCTGTACAGTTTTTCCTTGTCCAAGTGATCTCAGAACTCAGTGTACTTGATCAATTTGACAAACTTAAGTATACTACTTCTTATTCCTCTCATTTTTAAATTAAAAGTAATTATTTAATTTTTTTTTAAATCCCAATTCACCCCCCTCTTGGGAAGTCTCTGGGCCGACATGAATAACTTGGCATAAGAGCAAGTATCGTGCACGATGTTACGCGCAACGATAATGTTAGCTCAAAGGATGGTATGATAGAGATCCAGAATTGTTGTAATTGAGTTCCAGAAGATCGACAGTAAATGATTCCCAGAAATCATGAATTCCAGAAAGTCAGGATGCTGAATATACGAATTCCAAAAATGAATTCCGCAATGCCGTGAGTGGAATAAGAAATCTAGAATATCATAGGATGAAGCATCCAGTAAAATTTTATCAAAAAATCATGATGGAGGGAATGAGGCCCATGCCAGTGGGTTAAACATCATGGACGATGTTTAAACGAGGATCAGGCCTGTTCTCCATCCCTTCGGTCCACAGGTTCACTATCTCGATATTTCCTTTTCACCCTTCGCTTAGCTCTGGGGTCAGAAATATTGGGTGCGTCGTTTCCTGCATCTTCTAGGAGCACGAACTGGCTAGCCCTTGCCACTAGCTCAGGAAAGCTTTTGGGTTTCACCAGTTGTAGAGACTTGAATAGATCACCACTAATCAGCCCCCTGCGATAATTGTGTATGGCGATGGCGGGGTTGACGTCTTCCGTTTCTGCTGCGGCGGCGAAGAAACAGTTGGTTTAAGGCTCTCCTTCTCTCCCTACTGGATGTTGGCTAGCACCATATCGAAGAGAGCCATGCAGATTCATCCTATGAAGCGCGCGATTAGTTCTTGTTTCATGTGCTCGTAAGAGCTGATAGAGCCTTTGGGAAGCTTAATGAACCAGGTGAACGCAGCTCCTTTCAGCGTGGTGGCAAGGAGGTGGCACTTCGTCGCCTCGTCTCTTTGGCAGTAACGGAGGGCTGCCTCAAACCCTTGGATGTGCTCGCGAGGATCTGTGGTGCCCTTGTAGACTTCCAAGCGTGGCAGTTTGAAGTCTTCAGGGGCCGACACTTTGCGAATGGCGTCGCAGAAAACGACATCGAAGTTAAGAGGTCCAAAGAAGGCCTTAGGCTCATATTGAGGGACCCCCTGGTGGGGAAAATCCTGACTAAGAGGATGGGAGGAGCCAGAGGCCTAAGCAGAGGGAGTTTTTGAAGTAAGGGGAGCCCCCCTCTACTCCCGAAGACGAGGAGGGGCATCCGCCGCAATCAGCGTGAAGAGTGCTGGGGTCGCCGCGACCGGCGTAGATAGACGCGGAGCCACCGCAATCGGTGGGAACGGAGCAGAAGCCGCCGCGACCAGTGGAAAAGGAGCAGGGACCGCTACGATCGCGAGAAGGTTGCATCAGTGGAGGCGTTGGCTGCCCGGTTTTGCTGTAGGACTGCCGCCTGCCGAGTGGCTAGATCAGTAACAAGATCAGTGAGATTTACTTGCATCTTGCGCAGCTCAGTAATTTGGGCATTTCGAGTAGCGGAATTGGTTTTGCGCGTTCTGGCCAACATTCTCTCAGGTCTCAATGAAAGCACCAAAAAATATTGACGTGGGAAATAGGGGCCTAAGAGGAAGAGAGATAGAAAGAGAGAGTCCCGAGAGACGGCGGCGCACAGATGGCTGAAACTTGCTGGTTGAGACTTAGAAGAAGAAAGGAGCATCCAGAAAGGCACACAGAGAATTTAAAATGATTCAGGGATGAGATCCCCTATGTCCACCGGAACGAGCTCGAAATATTTCACTATATCTCAAAGAGAAGGCCGCTTGGGCCAAGTACAAATATGACCATAGCTCAAAAAGAAAAGGGGCTCCCCTGTACAGAGGGAGGAAATGAAGTAGAAGAAGAAGATGATGATGATCTCTGTGTGACTCGTCCTCCTTGGTTCTTCTCCCCTGTTTTCGAAGCTCTGTTCAAGGATATTTATAGGGCGCAGTGTTAATTTCCCGGAGTGGGATGCACACTTGAAGTTGAGCCCATGCTGACGGTCCCACCTCTATCGGTCTTGGAGAAGGCCAGTAGTAGTGGGTGAAGCAAGTGGCTTCTTGGTCTTCGCGCCTTATGGGAACTTGCAGCAGTTGGAGCATGCGGGTCCTTGATTTGTGTGCCTCATGAGGCCTTGCAACGAGTGGTGGGGGCTCAAGCTATCAGGATGTTCTGAAGGAATCCGGCGAAACATCATGGACGATGATATGCATGTTTGAATCATCGTGGACGATGGAATGACAATGCTGTAGTTATAACCTCGTGGCCGATATTTGGTGGCTCGACCAAACCTCGTGGTCGATGATTGGAGTTTCAATACCTACAAGGGAAGGAACTTGGCCAGCGAAATATCATACTAAATATTTGTCACGTGCATGACTGTGATGCAGCGCTGAAGCCACATGTCAACAAATATAACAAATAAATTTTATTTCAAATTCATCACACAACAACATAATCAAATAGATCACAACTTAGTTATTTATTTTTCATCCGACACATTTAACACAATTTTTTTGTTCAACACATTTACATATATGATTTAAATATATATATTATTATATAACAAAATTTGCCATAATTTTCACGCTAACGAAAGACAACCCCTGTGACACACTAATAAGCAACAAAAAACCTTCAGGAGGACCAGCTCCGCGACGAGTTGCACCCAATTCATCTCTCTCTCTCTCTCTCAGCAGCGACACTACGCGATTAACTCATTCGTCTCCCTCCATGATCTCCGGCAAGGCAGGCTGCCAGATAAAATTTTGATCTCGTGGAGAAATCGCGACCTCTGCTGCGCTAATGTGCAACGCGCGCAACACAGAAAACTCCACTTGCAAAAGGAACTGAATCAGGAATCAAATAAACCCTAGCAGCAGAACGAGGCTGGAAGAAGAATCTTCTTTCGGCCATCAGTAATCAGACGATGGGCCTCCCGGTGTCGCCCAGATCCTGGCCATAACGCAGCTTCCACAACTGAATCCATCCATCAGTCGCCGGAAAACGATGGTGATTCAGGGGATCGGAAAAAGAAAGGGGAAATGGAGGTGCCCTGGAGAAGATTTGGGCAATGGAGGAGGAAGGGGAGCAATCGGGAGGGGTTTCGAAGAGCGCGAGTGAGAACTGCTTATAGATGCCGCCGACGTCGAAGTAGATGAGGCCGGAGCTGGGGATGTCAACCCGGATGCCGAGGACGGGGAGCCAGAGGAAGAGCTCCTGAGAGTAGATGCCGGAGATGGCCGCGATCTGGCCGTAGGAGAGCGATCCGGTGAAGTTGCGGTCGTAGCGAACCTTCGTCTCGAACTTGGCCGTGCAGTCCTCCTCCAGATGCACCTCGAGTCGCCCATCCTCGTCCAGGCGGAAATAGCGGACGCCTTTCGGCAGCAGACCGATCGGCAGCCCGTGCTGCCGGAGGACCTCGTATGCGGTAATCGCCGGCGGCGGCGTTTCTGGCGCAGAGTCTGCTTTGGGGGAAGAGAGGAAGAGCAGTAGAAGGAGATGGAGGTAGACCATCATCTCGCCGCCTCGGTGTCTGGATCCAATTGACGAAGACGAGAGAGACCGGGAGGGAGAGAGAGAGAGAGAAGGAGACGAGAGAGACCGGGAGAAGCTATTATTGATGAAAGGTACGTGTGGGGACCACCGGCGGTTTCCACGTCAGCGCTGCAATCGGCTACTCCCTTCCGTTTGTTTATCTCGTTGGCAATCAAATCCCATTCCCAATTCTTCTGTAGATGATTTTCTTTTTAGCCCTCAAACTTAATATTTTATTTTGAATTGATCCTCTTTGTCTTTAATAATGCTATCTTATTATTAATTTTATTATACTATAAAAATTATAAACTAAAAATCTAAAACTCAATTTTCATATACATAAATATCATTCTAATTATTATAAAAAAGAGAGAGAAAATATCTTTATATAATAACATTAAATCGAATAAATAATAATTTCAAAATAATATAAACAGTTAGATAACATTAAGATCTAGATAGCACAAATATCTAGATAATATTAAATTAAATAACTTCTTAAATGGCTTTAAGGGGTTTAAATATCATATCCAAATACAGTTTTATATTTTGGCTATGAAAGTAAATATTGAACAAACATGATTTGAACGAGCTTTGGTAACATAAACAATGTGAAATTGAGCAAAAGTGAACATATGAATAAGTTGCTATCTTATTAATAGGCCTGTTTTTTTTTTGCTTTGTTGGCCTGCATTTTTCCTTAAATCAAATAAAATTTGCTATTTAGACTAGTAGTCACTGTAAACAAGGAAATGAAATCAATCCATCAAGCTAGCACCTACATTGTTTAACCATAAAAGCAGACAAGTTCATGAGGCATGTTCATAAGTTGCAGGTGGGTTCCATTGTGACGCCCGTGGCCGAAGAGGGCGGGGAGTGACGCCGGGTGATGTCCTAAGAGAAAGGAATCACTGAGGCAAAGTGCGGCTCCTGGCAGGCTTCCAGGCCGAATATTGAGTGGTGAGAGGGGCGCAGGAATGAATCGTCCCACATCGGAAAGGGAGGGAGATCCTGAGTTGTATAAGTAGATAACGTGATCTCAAATAGTAGAGGCGTTTTTTGGGGTAAAACCGTGAGGCTAATGATGGAAAACTCCGTAGTTAAGCGTGCTTGGGCTGGAGTAGTACTGGGATGGGTGACCTCCTAGGAAATACTCAAGCACGCAGTTTTCCTAAAGCCAAAGCGGACAATACCTCTACAATGAGATCACGGGATGTTACATCCATGATCAGAAACAGTACAATTGTTCAACTTTTAGAAGATACTTAACTCTACTAAAACTTTTTGTGAAACAAAACATTATAGATAAATTCGAAGTCAGCTCTTATGAAAGCAATAGAGCATATAAGTTGACTATAAAGGTTTGATTTCTAGACATTAATGGAGCAATGGATCTTGAAGGAGGAGATCCACAGTGCTGTTTATGCTCTGGCAAAAGAAGAGTAAAAGAGAAAGAAAAAAATAAGAACTAAAATAACATATTGAATTTACGTTGTTTCGAAGAAATCTTCTTACATCTAGTAGCCTAGCCAAGCCCAAAAGGAGTCTACTAGATAATCAAGGTGAGTACAAGATGAAAGTATGAAGCTGAACTCTGGTGGAGTACTGCTAAAGGCACCACCCTGTTTCCCTTTTCTTGCCTTGGTGTTAAGTATACAAGTTTCCATAGAGGAGGGAAGAACCCTCTGTTTATAGATGAAAAAAGGCATCATGACTAGTGAGGTGAAGTCAGCACATCTTTTGCAGCTTCAATAAGATATTTGCCTGCAGGTGCTGGTACGAATGGCATGTGTCATCAAAGCCTACTCGAGTCCACATGACACTTTTTGATAATACTAAGGAAATAGTAATGACCTTTCTAAATGGCTGAGATGTCTATGGAAGATGTGTTTGATTTGAACACAAATAATTGGATGAAATTAAAATGCCCTGCAACTGATAGGTTAATAGAAGTGTGATCATGTGGCCAAATAATGTCGATATCTCTTAGATTACTTGGAGAAGATATTGATGGACTCTCATGGTCAATACATGGCTATGGTGATGACTCTTCATTAATTCGAGTGATTAACTGAGTTTAATCTTGGCTTGGCACTATTCTGATGGAGTCTCTAAATTCAAACTTAGTTGACCATGATGCTACATAAATGGCTAGGATTAAAGCATTGTTTGACCCGTAAACATTAAGCATGGTCATAAGTTACAGAGTTCAATAATTTGCTGTTGAAACTATAAATTATAGGTTCGGAAATAGCAGATTTATTCCACTTTTAGAAGATGTGTATTTCTAATGAGATTGTTTGTGAAGCTAATTATTATAGTCATCAAAAAGTTGCATGCCTTTTCCTCTTTACGGACGCTTAGGCTCTTCATAAATGCAGCCATAGAGAGAAAGCGCTACTTCTGCAGTTGAATGGCATCGTAACACATGCAAAATTTTAGTGAAAAGGAAATGCCCTGAAACATAAAGAAAGACATGAAATATAGATGAACTTTCTTCACCTATAAATCCTGAAGCAAGATCGACCAAGCATATGGTAGAGTGTTGAACAGATCTTGGATTGGAAGAAAAAGCCTCATCTCAGCAGAATATTGCCTAAATCTTTAGCTAAATGAAGTTTCATGCGTTATGGATGCACTTCTTTAGATCACTTAACAGATCTGCTACAGGAAAAAACATATTTGCAAACTTTAGGAAATTTAAGATGCCAATCTGCATATGAATATAAGGTTAAATCAACAACAACCACAACAAACAAGCCTCTATCCCACAAGATAGGGTTCGGTTACATGAATCTTTTATTTTCATTGCGCTCTATCAAAAAATAAATCCTCATTTATCTCCAAATATATGAGATCCTTTCTGATGCTTTTTTGTCATGTCTTATTTAGTCTTTATCTTCCTCTTCTAACGCAGGCAAAATCCAATAATTTAACTCTCCTTATTAGAGCTTCCATTGACCTATGGTTTATACGTCCAAACCATCTTAGCCCACTCTCCCTGAGCTTATTCTTAACTAAGGCTACTCCAATCTTCTTGTGGATATACTTATTTCTCATCTTTTTTTTTGTGTATACCCACTCATCCACTTTAGTATTCTCATCTCTACGATATTTATTTTACTTGTGTGTTTTGGCTTTGTAGGCCAGTATTCTGCACCATATAATGTTATTAGTCTTACAACAACACTATAAAATTTACATTTATATTTAAGTGAAATTATTTTATTATACAACACATTAGAAGCATTTTTCCGCTTTAGCTATCATGCTTGAATTCTATTGATAACATTCCCATTTATTTTCATTGTTATTTTATATAATTGATCTAAGGTATTTAAATCGTTCACTCTTCCTGATAACTTGATCATCAATTGTCATCTCACCAATATAAGTGTTTCTATCTTGACTAAGTTTACACTTTATATATTAGATTTTTTATCTAATAAGATGAAAACCTTTAGGTTCTAAGGTATTTTTTCATAACTCGAATTTTGCCTTAACCCCTTCTCTACTCTATCAATAGGAAATATAAGAATCAATAATGCAAATAAAGCTCATCATTAAAGAAGTATAGAACCAGTAGGCAAAATATAGGTACAAAAACCTTGATAAGTATGGAAAGCCAGAATCATATAAACGAACAATATATGCTGAAGTAACTAACCTTGATCCATGAGTGTGGGAAAACAAATATGAAGTTAGAATCCTAGGAAGCAGCTTGACTACTACCCAACTCCTTTCTGAGCCCTCTACTGCTGATTTCCTTTCTCAATTCCTCCACTGCCTCCCACCTACCAAAAGCTCCCAAAAAGTTTGAAACTAGGATATAGTTGCTAGGATTATCCATATCAAGCTCGAGTAGATGCTTAGCAACTACCTCCCCTTTCAGCAAATCCATGCTAAATTTGCATGCATTCAGCATTGCCACACATACAGCACTTGTTAGCTTATCACAGGATGCCTCCAAACCACAGAAGACACCCCATGCTTCTTCAAGCTTGCCCGCGCGACCTAATAGATCGATGAAGCAAGCATAATGTTCAGAACCCGGATCAATATCATGCCTGTCTTTCATTGAGAAGAAGCATTCCTTTGCTTCCTGTACCAGACCGGAATGGCTACAAGCAGTCAAAACTGAAAGAAGTGTAGCAGCATTGGGAGAAACATTGCTAGAATTCTTCTCCTCCTCCATCATCTTGAACAATCTTAAAGCTTCGCATCCTCTGCCATGGCTGCCATAAGCATCAATTATGCTCGTCCACGAAACAACACTTTTCCTTTCAATCAAAGCGAAAGAAGAATGCGCAGCCCTCAAGTCTCCACACTTGGAATACATGTTTACGAGTGCGTTACACAGAATGGCATCAAAATTAAATCCATTACGCACTATAACACAGTGTATCTGCCTACCATACAACAGATTCAAACACTTGGAGCAAGCACTGAGAGCAGAAGTAAGCATGAAGCAATTCAGCGGCCTCACCTTTACCAACAAGGCAAAAACTTCCTTAAAGAGCCTATTCTGAACACAAACATTCATCAAAGCGTTAAGAATTGCACAATCTTTGGGTTTCCCCAAACTACTGAAGACCTCTATAGCAGCAGCAACCTCTGCGCAATTCGAATAGAAATCTACAAACGTAGTACCAATCTCAAGGGATTGAGACCCAGTGACAATAACCCAAGCATGGATTTGTTTACCTTTTCTTATATCACGCAAAGCAGAACAGGCCTTCAGCAACGAACACAATGTAGATCCGGTGAATGAAACTCCATCCCCCATCATCAACCGAAAAGCGGCGACAGCATCGGCAAGAAGGCCGTGGCTGACGAGGGATGACAAAAGAGCATTCCAAGCAACGGAATCTCTAGCTGGCATTTCGTCGAACACTGAGCGGGCGTCTCGTATGCAGCCGGAGCTGGAGTACATGACGAGAAGGGCGGTGGCGGAGATGGGAGAGGAGCTGCAACCCGCCTTCAGCATGAGACCGTGCACCAGGCGGCCAAGGGCGGGAGCGTTCGAGCATGCGGAGAGGGCTGAGGAGAAGGAGTAGGAGTCCAGGCGGACGCCATGGGCGTGCATTTGTTGGAAGAGGAGGATTGTGGCGGTGGGGTCGCCGGCGCGGGTGTGGGATGTGAGGATGGCGTTGAGGCGGGAGGGGTCGCGATCCCAATGGGTCATCTGGGCGACGAAGGCAAGGGTGGAGAAGCATTGAGATGGAACGAAGAGGGCGAGAGAAGGGACGAACGAGGAGCTCCGGCGTGTGAGGTAGAGGGCCCAAGAAACTTTCATTCAGACGAGGAAAAACCCGATTTCATCTTGAAATTAATTATTTTTTAAATGAATCTTGAAAAATTAAATTTATTTTTTTGATACAAAGAAATTAAAATTATTACTGTAGACTGATAAAAAAAAACCTACCGTAGATAAGCTAATTTTAAATTAGCCAAATAATTAGATAAAACCTATCGGGCCGCACGGTTAGGGTAAATGAGAGGAAGAAGAGCGAGACGGCGTTAGGGCAAGCTTCAAGCACCGTTTGATCTGAGCTTCAAGCTCCATTCGGAGATTTTTGTATGATTTGTGTGGTTTAAAATAAAATTGTAAATATATGGAGATTTTATATGTTATTGAGATTAAAATCAGAATATCTGTGTAAATCCCTCTATTAAATAACCTATTTATTAGTCATTATTAACTTCAAATTTTATAATTTATTTCTTAGTTGATATAGTAATATGTTTCATATCCCAAATATAATAGTACATCGTGCTCTTTATTATAATAATACTTTTGCTAGGAGTTTAGATGGAAACATTTAGATACTGCCACACAAATTTTATCTAATTACATATTAAATCCTTATAATTCAATATTTAAATAATATATACATCACAAAATGGTATGATTTAATATTATAAGAGTACACAATAGAATTAAGATGATGAATTATCCCAAATATTATTTAGGATAAATACAATTCAAGTTGTTAAAGGATTATAAGTGATATTACACATATTCATAATTTTAATTTTTTTTATTTAAATTATTTTCAATTAAATCTTTAAAATTAACATATAATTTTTTAATTCGATCTATTTTAATGAATTTGCCAACTTTTTTGCTATATTCCAAACATATTTATCTTATATTCCGAACATATTTATCGTAAAATTAAAAATTTTATTTTAAAATGACAAAAATACACCCCTAAAAAGCACAGACAGCCATCAATCCCCATATGCAATTGCGGTGCACAATAACTTACACACAGGCCTAGTAGCGGCGGCTGCCAACAAAGATTCAATAGCATGCGACTGCTTGGGAGTAGATCCACCACTGCATAGGGAACCCCACATACGATTACCCACACATAGGTTCGGTCATGTGCTCGTGGTTATGCATGTTCACATGTGGCTCCAGCGCTGCATCACAGTCGTACACATGGCAAATATTTAGCATGATATTTCGCTAACCAAGTTCCTTCCCTTACAGGCATCGGAACTCCAATCATCGGCCACGAGATTTGGTCGAGCCATCAAACATCGGCCACGAGGTTACAACTATAGCATTGCCAATCATCGGACACGATAATTTAAAAGTGCATACCATCGTCTACGATGTTTCGCTAGATTCCTTCAAAACATTCTGACAATGTGGGCCCCCACCACTCGCTGCAAGTCCCGATGAGGTACACAAACTAAAGACCCGCATGCTCCTACCACTGCGAGTTCCTATAAGGCGCGAAGACCAAGAAGTCACTTGCTTCACCCACCACTGCCAGCCTTCTCCAAGACCAACAGAGGTAGGATCGCCAGCATGGGCTCAACTTCAGGCGTGCATCCCACTCCAGAAAATCAGCACTGCACCCTATAAATATCCTTGAATAGAGCTTCGAAGAAAAAGAAGAACCAAGGAGGACGAGTCGCACAGAAATTTTCTTTTTTCTTTTTTTTCTTCATTTCCTCCCTCTATACAGGGGAGCCCTTTTTTCTTTCTGAGCTCTGGTCATATCTGTACCTGGCCCAAGCGACCTCCTCTTTGAGATATAGTGAAACATTTCGAGCTCATCCTGATGGACGTAGAGGATCTCATCCCTGAACCACCTTAAATTCACTGTGTGCTCTTCTGGATGCTCCTTTCTTCTTCTAAGCCTCAATCAGCAGGTTTCAGCCATCTGCGCATCGCCGTCTCTCGGAACTCTCTCTTTCTATCTTTCTTTCTCTTGGGACCCCCGACTTCCCACGTCAACATCTTCTGGTGCTTTCATTGAGACCTGAGAGAATGGTGGCACACAAAACCAACTCTGCTACTTGGAACGCCCAAATTGCTGAGTTGCGTGAGATGCTAGCAAATCTCACTAACCTTATTACTGATCTCGCCACTCGGCAGGCGGTGGTCCTACTACAAACCTGGGCAGCCAACGCATCCACTGATGCAGCCTTCCCGCCGATCACAGCAGTCCCTTCTCCTTCGGCGGCTTCTGCTCCATTCCCGTCGATTGCAGCGGCTCCGCGTCTATCGCCGCCGGTCGCGGCGACCCCAGTACTCTTCACGCTGATTACGGCGGACGCCCCTCCTCATCTTCGGGAGTAGAGGGGGGCTCCCCTTACTTCAAAAACTCCCTCTGCTCAGGTCTCTGGCTCCTCCCATCCTCGTAGTCAGGATTTTCCCCACCAGGGGGCCCCTCAATATGGGCCTAAGGCCTTCTTTGGACCTCTTAATTTCGATGCCGCTTTCTGCAACACCATTCGCCAAGCGTTGGCCCTTGAAGACTTCAAACTGCCATGCTTGGAAGTCTACAAGGGCACCACAGACCCTCGAGAGCACATCCAAGGGTTTGAGGCAGCCCTCCGTTAAGGCCAAAGAGACGAGGCGACGAAGTGCCACCTCCTTGCCACCACGCTGAAAGGAGCTGCGTTCATCTGGTTCATTAAGCTTCCCAAAGGCTCTATCAGCTCCTATGAGCACATGAAACAAGAACTAATCGCCCGCTTCATAGGATGAATCTGCATGGCTCTCTCCGATATGGTGCTAGCCAACATCCAGCAAGGAGAGAAGGAGAGCCTTAAACTAACCGTTTCTTCGCCGCCGCGGCAGAAACAGAAGACGTCAACCCCGCCATCGCCATACACAATTTCTGCAGGGGGCTGATTAGTGGTGATCTATCCAAGTCTCTACAGCTGGTGAAGCCCAAAAGCTTTCCTGAGCTAGTGGCAAGGGCTAGCCAGTTTGTGCTCCTAAAAGACGCAGGAAACGACGCACCCGATATTTCAAACCCTAGAGCTAAGCAAAGGGTGAAAAGGAAATATCGAGACAGTGAAATTGCGGACTCAAGGGATGGAGAACAGGCCTGATCCTCATCCACACATCATCCACGATGTTTAACCCACTGGCATGGGCGTCATTCCCTCCATCATGATTTTTTGATAAAACTTTATTGGATGCTTCATCCTATGATATTCTGAATTTTTTTATTCCACTCACGGCATTGCGGAATTCATTTCTGGAATTCGTATATTTGACATCCTGGCTTTCTAGAATTCACGCTTTCTGGGAATCATTTACTGCCCGTCTTCTGGAATTTAATTACAATAGTTCTGCATCTCTATCATACAATCCTTTGAGCCAACATCATCACTGCACGTAACATCGTGCACGATACTTGCCCTTATGCTGAATTATTCTAACACTCCTACTTACGGAGGTCATTGAGCCAAGTTACGCCTGGCAGGTGGGGTCTCCTATCAATATTTGGAACCTCTCCATAAGCCCATCCGGCTAGCGGAAGGCCAGAAGGCCTGCTCGTAAACTTAGGGCAGTCCCTGCTATCTACTCTCGATACAGGTCCCCCTTAAGCAGAGTGCCTTCGCCTCCCACTAGGATCTGCCGCTCTGACGGAGGTCAGCTCATGCCTCAAGTACAAATATCGACCACGATGTTTTAGACAATCTAAGTCCTTTTGGCATTGGGTCAAATAATCCCTCCTAAGCAGGACCTCTACTACTATTATCATTACTTCTTTCCTGTACAGATATGCAAAAAGAAGCATGCCACTGATCTCCCCATAACAGAGATGACTCTGGGCCTGCTCGGCCATCCTCAGGATAAGTCCACTTATTCTGTTCTGTCATCTCTTTAATTTTGCTCTTTCCTCTTTACTTGCAGGAATCCTGGAGGCAAGAGTATCAGCAAGAAGGCGCCACCCTGACTATCCATGCAAATCTCAGGTAGCGCATCCACCACTGTCACGGCTTGCATGCTAGGACTCACATAAATATTCGCGCCTCAGCATGTAGAGGGCTAATGTTGACATGTGGCTCCAGTGCTGCATCGCAGCCGTACATGTGGCAAATATTTAGCATGATATTTCGCTAACCAAGTTCCTTCCCTTGCAGGCATCGAAACTCCAATCATCGGCCACGAGGTTTGGTCGAGCCACCAAACATCGGCCACAAGGTTACAGCTACAGCATTGCCAATCATCGGACACGATGATTTAAACGTGCATACCATCATCCACGATGTTTCGTCGGATTCCTTCAGAACATCGAGACAGTGTGGGCCCCCACCACTCGCTGCAAGTTCTGATGAAGCACACAAACCAAGGATCAGCATGCTCCAACCGCTGCGAGTTCCCATAAGGCACGAAAACCAAGAAGCCACTTGCTTCACCCACTACTGCTGGCCTTCTCCAAGACTGATGGAGATGGGGCCGCCAGTATGGGCTCAACTTCAGGCGTGCATCCCACTCCAGAAAATTAGCACTGCGCCCTATAAATATTCCTGAATAAAGCTTCGAAGAAAAAGAAGAACCAAGGAGGACGAGTCGCACAAAGATCTTCTTCTTCTTTTTTTCTTCATTTCCTCCCTCTGTACTGGGGAGCCCTTTTTTCTTTCTGAGCTCTGGTCATATCTGCACCTGGCCCAAGCGGCCTCCTGTTTGAGATATAGTGAAACATTTCGAGCTCGTCCCGATGGACGTAGGGAATCTCTTCCCTGAACTATCTTAAATTCTCTGTGTGCTCTTCTGGATACTTTTTCTTCTTCTAAGCTTCAACCAACAGGTTTCAGCCATTTGCGCGCCGCTGTCTCTTGGGACTCTCTTTCTATCTCTTTTTCTCTTGGGACCCCCTACTTCCCACGTCAACAATACATAAGAGCCAATCGACATTGCGAGTTTGCCAATTTACCGCAGTGGATCCCCGAAGAAGCCCAACTACACTTCGAGGCAGTTTAACATTTTGGTAATGTTATGTAATTTGAAATAAAAATTTTATTTAATATGTTTAAATAATATTACAATACATTTCAAACCATTACTATATGACAACATTTAGATATAATCAATATAACAATAATGAGAGTGCATCAAGAGAAATCAGGGTAAGAAAGACTACACTTTAGTATGCATAACTAGTATGCACAATGTATTCCTAATTTTCAATTAACCAGTAATTTACCTCAATTGATAATGAATTAATACTGAAGAAACGCGTCTAGCAAATTATATAATAAAAATATTCACTCAAATTTAAAATAAATTTACAAAATAATTATAAAACTAATAATATTATATAATATTAAATACTAATTAATAAAATAAAAATACACAAAAAAGATATTATAAAAAAATAAAAAAACTAAATTAAATAAACAAATATAAAAAAAAATAAAATAAAACATAAATATATTTATAAAAAAATTAAAATAATTTCAATTGAAGACATGCTAAAAAAAAATTAACTTAAGTAATTTAAACATAAAAATTATAAATCAATAAAAACTCCAATAAGAAGATTAAATTATTAAATTTTAACTATATAAAATAAAATAAAAAAAACTAAAAAAATATGTCAATAAATTATAAAAACAATCTTTCATATTTAAAATTAAAAAAAATGTTATTATTTAATAAAATATAAAAAAAATAAAAAAATCATATAACTAATCTCACTTTTGTTGTTCATAATAGCAAATTTATCCATCATTAACCATCAAGATTAAACTTGAAACTGCCACAAGAAATCCCATGAAAATTTGTTATATTAATTTAAGCAACCAGCATGAAAACAATCACACAATAAATTAGCTTTTAATTCAGCTGATTCTGAACAATATAATAGTCATGAGCCTAATTTAATTTTACACATGCAAGGGAGCAGCCAACAAGCAACAAAATGCCTCAAAAAATAATATAAAATGGACTAAATATGCTAACCATAGCTACAAATACAAGGATGCAGCAAAAACAATATCCCTTTTGATCTTCATGACAGCCTCTTGAAACTTGGCTTCAAGTTCACTTTCTCCAATTGATTTTGCTGCAAATGTTAGCTGCTGTAAAACTTCTTCCAGTCTTCTGATGGCCCTGATCAAGCTGCCTTCGAATACCTGGGAGATCTCCATGATCTCAAAGAATTTCGATCCCTTTGCCCATGCATAAACAGCCTCCATGATGTCGGAACGGAAGGAACTCACGAAATTCTCAATGTTGATCGGTACCTTAGAGGCCAAATTTATCCAAGATATTGTTTCAGTTAAGAACAGGTCAGAAATGGCAATTCCCTATTTGTTTGCTTAACTTTAAACTAAGTTAAATTAACTTTGCAGTTCCCAATTCGCATCGTACATAAATTTCAATATTAAACTAATAATTTGATCAAAAACAAAAAAAATTAAACTAATAATATTTTAAATCCTATAAAAATTTTAAATTTAAAATCAACTTTTGCATGCTAGATAAATTCCAAAATAAAATTAACTTTATTTCAATTCTCTACTAATCTCAAACCATAAAATATCACACTTAAACATGATTAAACTAAACCCGATGAAAGAAACACATACAATAGTATCTAGTTTAAGACAATAAGCAACAACAGTACCTAGGCGCACCATGATTTCAAAGATCAGACAGACTCGAAGCTTTTAGTTTTAGGAGTACTACAGTTTACTGTACAGTTTGAATCCGGAGCAAACACTTTTACATGTTGATTAATTAAGTCCACCAGACAAAAGCATTAACCAGTGGATTCATCTAGACAGAACATTTCTTTTATGACTGGTAAACATTTTGAAAAGGTTTTTGGTTGTGTAAAATTACTCTTGTCAAATTGATCGAACTGGAATACTGGTATTGAATTGGTCAGATTTAAATTGAATCTACTCCATCTGTGCAAACCAGTCAGGATCCGGCCTAGGCGGTTAGCAGAAAATTCCAGTAGAGTTGGGATGCAGTTGATCCAATTACTGTTAAGATATAATTCTGATAATAATTTTTGACAAATATATTAATCAGTCATCGTTGAAATTAGTTAAATATTACCAATTTTGGTTAAAACCAATATGTTCAAGTAAACGGAAAGCCCAAACTGGTATCTTTCAAGAGCGAGAGATGAAAGGCAGACCAGCAAAAGACAGAGCTTGCAGTCTAAATGTCTAATTGAACATTGGCAACTATAATCAGGCTGGTTTCACAAAGGTGATTTGGCATTTGGCTCCGCACTGGTTCAGACTGAGATGACATGTTACTATTGGGATCGAATTCCGGTCATAAATTATCAAGGTTGAAATTTATTCAGCATGGCGAGTTTTTGTTTGAACAGTATGTCAAGGGAGAAATAATTGGTAGCCCAAATTGAGTGCAATACACAGCTGAATGGACACCCGTTAACACAAAAACTTATTAAGCTAGTGGGATCGGGTCATCAATTGTATATTAAGTGCTACAATCCATTATTGACCATTAATGTAAGATAATTCTACATGCGCCATTCCAACAATCTCTCCCGTATATAAGAATCCATTCACATTGACCCATTGTTTGATTTTTGCTCAATCCGCATGAACCACTTAACTAGTTGACCCTTAGCAAAAACATAAGCTTTGATACCATGTGTTAGGGGAGAAATACCTGAAGGGCTAAGTTGAGCATAATACACAAGTCAATGGACACCTATTAACTCAAAAAACTTGGCCACTGAGTTAGGGTCATTACTTGTATATTAAGTACCACAACATATTTTTGACTATCAATGTGGAATAATTTATATGTACACTTCATCACCCTAATAACATTTTGTTCCATATGCTGCTATTTGCCAGCTTTCAAGCAATGTAACCTTCCAGCAAACCTAAACTCCATTTGGGAAATGAAAACAGAGTGAAAAAGAGATACCTTGCAGTCTAACTGAACGTTGGCAACTCTCCGGGCCGTTTCTTGTAGCTGAGAGAAAAGCAAATCTAGCTCTTCTCTAGGTTTATGAGCTTCCTGGAGTTTCTCCTGCCAAACAAAACAGGACAGGACAGCTACCATTTCCTCCACACTGATGTCCTTGAATGCTCCATTGAACATAAGCTCAGTTAGAGTCAATTCATCGGCAGAACTGATCTCACAAGCAACTCTACCCTTCACCTGTACAACATCCTCGCTAGTAATGTACCTGGAAGGGAATAGGAATGACATTGGTGAGAAAACAACAAGGGGGATGGAGGGTTCGAGGGTGGTGGAAGAAGTAACATACCCAACCCTGATAAGTGATATCTCAATCAATAACATATTTAACTCCCTATTCTTCGATATTACATACAAGACCTGTAATTGTCCCAAACACCTAATCCCATTAACAGCTATTAATCTAGGTGCTTAATCTTGTTGGATTGAAGTATCTCTCTATTTGTAGTTCACAAAGCTTGCATACACCTCTGAAACCATAGCCAATTACACACAAGCCTCTTAACTTTATTAAACACAGCAAAACAATTCCCACGTTGTTTTTTGATATTTACAAGAGTTAGGGAGCTCATGTGCAATATCGAACAATTGAGGGTTTGATGTGTAGTTTGTTATGATAATTCAATTTTTTCAATGGTACCACCGATAACTCTCAACGAGCTATTTTGGAATATTTAAAGCATTGGGATGGCTTAAAAGCAATACGAAAGACAACAACAACAACAACCAAACCTTAATCCCACTAGGCGGTGTCGGCTACATGAATTTTTTGTTTTCATTGCGCTCAATCAATTAATAAATCCTTATCTAGGTCTAAGAAAATAAGATCACTTCTTATAATTTCTTGCCATATCTTTTTTGGTCTCCCTCTTCCTCTTTATATATAGGCAAAATCCAATAACTCAATTTTCCTAACTGGAGCTCTAATCGACCTAAGATTTACATGTCCAAACCATCTAAGCCGACTTCTCTAAGTTTATCCTTAATTGGTGCAACTCCAACTTTCTCGTGTTTGTAAGCAATACGAAAGAATTGGAAATTAAATGTTTGTTTTGCTTAGATTTCACCTAAAAAAGATACAATATTCAGATAAAAAAGTAAGAGAATGCATGTTTCAATCAAAAAAAGAGTTAAATTTCAACAAGCAACAAGCACACCCAGATTAAAAGTGCTCCAATCCTCAAGGCGCAACTTTTATGGTACTTAAAATATGGCTAATCATTCATTATTAATGCAAAAAATAATTTGTCCAATGTATCCTGAAGATCAATCTTAATATTGCTTAAAACAAGTATAGTAGAATTTCCATAATACCTTGTTACATCAAATTCCCACGATTACTCTCATTTATTTTAAATGCGTCATGAAGGTACAGGCCATCTTCCAAGTAAAAATCCTCTAGCACAGATATCACAATATTTGGGAAACAAAAACTACTTCCAGCAAATCCCAACCCAACTCAGTTTAACTCCTTCCTAAATGCCGTTAAATTGGACTTAGGTAACTTCAATAGCATAAAAATAATAAACTGACATATGATGAGAAACATTACCCCAATCTTCGAAGCACCCTTTTACGTGACTTGAGTTCATCTTTGAAGGCTAAAGCAGTAGAAGAACGCATAGATTTCCTTATAGACTTGATCTTGGCCGTCAGTTCCTGTTTATTATGCAATACTTGCAGCTTCTGCTGGATAAGTGGTGAGTTTCGCACTTTGTGTTTGTCAAATAACCTCTCCAGGGCCTCGACCCTTCTGACAGTTTTTCTATAAGAGCTACTCTGTACCTGTATGGACACACGAAGCATTGGAAATTGTGATTTATGTGCCCCAGATAATTGCAAACAAACAATATCAACTCACTTTCATATCTTCTTCAGGATCTAAAGCGGGAATCCCATCCTTTGAAAATCTGGAATAAATTACAGAAAGGACCTTCATCATGTTCTCCCGAGCACTCAACGGCACAAGATCCTTGGGTAAGTAAACACACAGGGCACTCAAAGTATCTATCTGGTCAGAAAATATAAATTACATATACTGTCAAGTTTGCACACTACAATGGCTAAATCCAAAGTATTATAAATTTTGCCATAAATTTTCTATATACAATTTCTTTTCAAAGGTTAAGATGTCGAAACAATTTCTTTTTAAATGTCCGTCTAGGTTCCACGAATAACTCTGATTTTCACATTATGTTTTCTCAAAATTTTTCCACCTCTCTTGCATTCCACACTATCCCAATGCTGCTTGATTTTTTTTGGGATGCCATGGTTTAGGAAAAGATTACGACTCACTGGAATACAGAAAATACATAATACATGTCAAAACCAAAAAGCCTTGAAGTAGTATTAGTTTTTAAATCTTGGCCATATAATTTCTAGAACTTATGAATTACGATGTTGCATTGATAAAGGTAGAGGGAAATTTCATGTCCGTAAAATCTCAAGGTTTCGTACGCTAGTTCACAAATTTTAAATCTAAGGGTTTCGTACATTAGTCCACAAATTGTTGCTTGGATCCTTTTGTTAGTTATATTCCCATTTTACCCTCTTTGGTCAGAGACCCCACCAAATGACCTTACAATGATTGATAAGGGCATATAGGCCATATACTAAACGTGCAAAGCTTATTCCATCATATACTTAATAGTTTCGTCAATTTGGTTCAAGCATGCAAAAATGTTATAATGCAGAGAGACAAAATAGAGGCCCCGTTTAGCAAACGACAATTTTAGCTATAGTTAAAATAACTATGGCTAAAAAAAAAAAAAAAAAACTATGGCTAAAAACTTTATTTTAAGAAAATTTAAAAAATTATTTTATACCTCATCCTACACAAACTTTAACATTAAATAATCATTTCATTTCACATTCAACACAATTTTCAATAACTTAATTAATTTTATTTCATATCCAACACAATATTTAATATAACTCACTTTATTTCACATCATGTGTGTTTTTCGAAAAAAATTACAAAATTTTTTCAAGCAATCTTTTTTTTTTCCTCCAACCAAACTAAGCATAAAGGTGAGGTTGGGAAAGCTTTTCACTAAGAAAAAATACTTTTTATATAGTAAAAAGTTTAAAAAGTGTATTTAGTAAAATAACTTTTTTAAAAATGTCAGTTTTTGAAAGCTAAAAAAAGCAGCTCTTCAGAAAGCTGCTTTAGCTTTTGCAAATTTAAAGACAAAATTACTCTTAATTATATTATATAATATCAACGAATAATCTTTAATATTAAGCCAAACAAAGCTAATAAAATCAAATATAGAAAGCATTAATATATATATGTATATACTAATTATTCAATATTTATTCTTTCTATAATGGTTGTGCATATATTTCAAACATCCATTAATAATATAAATATAATTATTTTTTCTAATAAATAAAACTACATATAATAATAATACTTAAAATTAAAATAAATATCATAAAAAATATGCATATAATTATTTCAACCATAAATACAATAATGTATATATATAATAAAATATATTATCAATATATAATCATCATTTTCATCAAATACAAATATAATTAGAATTATCTTATATCTTATACATGCTTGATTTGATTAAACATAAAATCTAGCCATACAACACAACAATTTTTATTAAACAATACTGTTTTTGACAACCACTTTTCACAACAACTTGCCAAACAGAAAAATAACTTTTAAAACAATAGCTTTTTATACAACTATAAAATACATCTTTTGGAAAAGCTAAAGCAATGCCAAACAGAGCATAAGACCTTATAGAGACCTATAAGCATTTGCCAATTAATGAAGTAAAACAAAAAGATCAAGAGAAAAGCTGCAAGGCTAAATTAAAATACATGCAAACATTTTCAGACCTGAGAGAGAGGAACTGAAACAACAACGGGTTCTCCCTGCTTGTGTAGATGAACTATTTTTTGTGATTTCTTTGCACCTGTTTCTTTAATGACTAAACATCTTGTCAAGACATCGACAGTATAATTCGCATCCTCAGGTCTCTTCTCTGCAAATTCATTAAAAAAGGCACAACTAGGCATTGGAAAAGGTTTTCCATGGATCTAATAAGCAAAGGTGATGAATTATCTACTCAATATCCTAGCTAACCTTCATCATGGCCATTAACCTTCTGAAAATTTACTATTATTCCCCATGCCTTTTGATCTTCTGTGGTAAAAGGAGCCTTTCTGTGATCAGTAGTATCCAAGAGGGACACTATCCTGCCAGATTGTAGAAATGGTAGACTATATTTTGGAGAAAGCACAATCTCACGCGCATCTTTCTTGAGATCATTATACTGTTGCAATAGATTGTAATAGTCCTTCAAGCTATCTTCTTCTTCTATAACAATAGAATCCCTCTCTCTTTCCAATTCCTTTGCTTGTTTCTGTATATAGCATTCATGATGAGATCTTTAAATAACTAAAAGAACCACTACTCATTAACAAAAAAAAGTTTATGAATTTCTCCATAAATAGTAGAGCAACATAATTTGATAATCTTTTCATTTGCCAGGATACAATTTTTCCAGACATGGTTAAGCAACAACCTTAAATAGTTGTCGCATATTACTATGCACAGTAAGCCTTCTCTACAGAATTTCCCCTCAATCTTTTGATGATATTATCATAAAATCAGCAAACTCCTTTTTATAGGGAAAAATTCCATTCTAATTTGAGTGGTGTTAACGAACCTCAAGACCTGGAAGAGCACGGTCAGCTTGAAACTGATAGAATGAATGTCGAAGTAGTTTTTCTGGATCACCATCTTCACAGCGGAATTGATTCAATAGCATGTTGTAGCTCAAGTGAAAGGCACTTGTAAAAGCTCACTAGATGTTAGAAATGCGCTTCATGAAAAAAAGAAATCTGAAAATAACAACAGAACATCTTATACAACTGAAACTGCAAGACAAATGTCAGCACAGATATTTTTTCACAGGGACGGAGAGTTGTCAAATAATTAAACCCATTTTGACACAATAACCTATTAAACCTATCAATCTTTCAATTTACCCTTCGTACATACAAATTGCTCTTAAGTAATAACAAATGGATAAACCTCTAACTTCTCTGGTATTGAGTTAAAATGTAATCAGGATAATCTTAACTATGGCTGAGTGGTTAAATCCTAGCTGTCCATCTATATCATTGGGACAAAACACTTTCTTCTAGCAAGGAGACTGAAAAAAAGAGCTCCATTACTTAGTAGTGTTGTGCTGCATATTGTCCTTGAGTCGTTGTCACTGCCCAACGGATTCACTGTTCCTCCTCCTTCTTTTCATTATCGTTCGCACTATTGTAGACCCATATCTCACATCCGTTAGCAATGCCCTCCATGGCTTTCCATAGTGCCATCGAACTGGAACAAATTCATCTTGTCGTGCTAGTGGTCGGGGTTGGCTACCCAAGCAATATGGTTCATTCCTTTTGCTTCGCTAACTACGGTATCATCGCCAAGTCCCCTCCAAATTTCTTGGAAATCACTTTAAAAATCACGCCAACGACCACACACAATCCCTCAACTTTAATGTTCTATCAAGCTAGTTACCTGCCGACCTAGCCAAATAGCCTAGGGAAATCATTTTTCAGCAAGAACCCATAGTTTCACCACTAACGTTTTTGCACTTCCACCATTGCATTCTAAGTCCCATTGGCATGCCGTTGCAAGGCTAGAAGTAAGCGGTAACCACCAAAATTTCCACCGCATAGCTAGAAGAGAACAGAAGAAGACAGCTACATCTCAATAACAATAGCAAAACTAGGTATTCGTTTGGTGATACTCATACAATTAATTCGTGTTAAGATTTAAATTAAAAACTGAGAGGTTTAATGGGTAAATATGTCCAAATAGTGTGTTATGCCTATAATTTCTCCAAATTCTCAAGAACATAACAGTTCAATGTGGAAACATGTTATTATAATAATTAGAAAAGGAGAAATGTCCCTTATCAGATATGACTAAAAGTAGAGCACGTAACAATCATCAAAACTCGAAAACTCATTTGATGCTCGCTCAAACATTGACTTGATTCAAAGTTGATTTAAATATTGAGCCAAGTCTTCAGTTATGATCATGACAAAAAAAAAGGAGTCTAGTTTGAGCCAGGAGGTCTCACTCAGCCAAAAAAAGGGGAGTTTACTTATGATCATGACTAAAAGGGAGTTTAGTTTATATCTACATGTGACTCAGTAATGGTTTAGAGAGTTTTCAAAGATCTAAGACCGGAGGTAACCAGGTCAATTACAACAAAATATGACTCTATTACCAAAACTAGCTCAATGTGGAATTGGATTTAAAGAAGCAAAATACTTATCAAGTAGATACTAGAAAGTTATTATTTGTTTTATTGATTCAACTAATATTTTGAGTTGAAATTGACTTTGAGTTCAATATCATATAGAGCAGACACCAAAAACATTATTATGAGTCGAGCTGACTCAAACAAGATTTTGAGTTGAAGCATACTTGAATGGAGTTCAACTTTGGGCAAACATACTTGAACTCAACTTATTACTGCTGCTAGATTATAGCAAGTAAGCTTATATTTAAGTATATTTTTGAGCTTACAATCAAAACGTTATTTGGGTATCGCTGATACTAAGAAGCACGGACACTTCTGAGAAGTACCGTGGCGGTGGGACACGCCGTGGACACGACGGACAAGTGTTGGACACGGCGGGACACGTATCCTATTTTTCTTTTTCTTTTTTAAAAAAAAGGACATAGTTGGACACTTTTTGGACACTTCTGGACACTTGCAGGACACGATTCAATTATAAATTAATTAAATTTTATATAAAATTTATAAAAAATGGGTTAAACCCGTGTCCTAATCTTTCGGCCGTTTTTCTTCATCGCGGTCACAGCGACCTCGCAGCGTCGTCGTCTTCGCAGTCACAGCGACCTCGCGACGTCGCCGTCCGTTATCTTCTTTGTGGTCGCAGCGGCGGGCGTCATCCGTTGGCGGCGGCGGCGTCTTCTTCGCAATAGCAGCTCCTTCTTCTCCTCCTCCTCCTCCTCCTTTTGCTGCTCCTTTTCCTTTTTTCTTCTCCTATTTTCTTCTCCTTTCTCTTTCCTCTTCCCATTCTCTGTTTTTTTCCCTTCACTGCTTTTTTTCTTCCGCTTTCTACAGCGGTGTCATCTGCGATTAGGTTTTCCTCCTCCTTCTGCTTCTTCTTCTCCTTCTGCTACTGATTCTTCTTCTTCTTCTTCTTCTCCCTCTTCTGCTTCTCCTTCTGCTCCTGCTCCTTCTCCTTCTGCTCCTGCTCCTTCTCCTTCTCTATTTTCTTTTCCTCTTTTTTTTCCTTCACTGCTTTTTTTCCTTCCTGCTCTTGCTCCTCCTTCTTTTTCTTCTTCTTCTTCTTCTTCTTCTTCTTCTTCTTTTTCTCATTCTCTGTTTTTTTTCTTCTCCCGATTTCTTCTCCTTCTCCGTCTTCTCCTCTTCCTTATTCTTCTCTGGTTTTGTTTTTTTCCTCCTCCTCCTCCTTCTCATTCTTCTCCTTCTCCTTCTCCTTCTTCTCATTCTCTATTTTTTTTCTCCTCCACCTTCTCATTCTTTATTTTTTTAATTCTCCTGATATCTTCTCCTTCTCATTCTCTTTTTTTCTATTCTTGATTCCTTCTCCTTCTGCTCCTCCTTCTCCTTCTTCTCATTCTCTGTTTTTTTCTTTTCCCGATTTCTTCTCCTTCTTCTTCTTCTTCTTCTTCTTCTTCTCCTCCTCCTCCTTATTATTGTTCTCTGTTTTTTTTTTTACCATCATTCACAGCTTTTTTTTCCCTCCTTTTTTTTCTCCTCCTCCTCTTCTTCTCTGTTTTTTTCTTCTTGTTCTCTGTTTTTTTTTTCCTTCGTTTATTGTATCTTCTTCTTCTTCTTCTTTTCTTGTTAGGTCTTTCATATCATTTGGTGAAGTAGTCCAATGCGTAAATATTTGATTATATAGCTACATTTTGGCATAGGTATGTCTAAACTCTACTAAATGAATATTATAATTTTTATATTTGATTAGTCTTGTTAAATGCATTTATTTTTTTATCACATATATTTGATCAATTTATGGTTTCTTTTATTTCTATTAAAATTCTAGTAAATAAATAATTTTATTTATTTTACGTGCCCTAGAAGTGTCGTGTCCTATTTTTTTTAAAATTGACGTATCCCCATGTCTGTGTTGTGTCGTGTCTCGTGTCGTGTTCGTGCTTCTTAGTAAGTGTGACAATTGTAAAATTGTTTGGCCATATGTGAAGTTAACTATGTTTAAAACCATTTCAAATAAAATGGCCTTTTAAAATTGGGACATGGGTAATAATGTCCGTCTACACTAAAGTAGGAAACTAGATTAAGGTTTAAACATAATCTCGCATAGAGTGACAGGATTCTATCTTGAAACTTGGAATAAAAGTGGTGCTGGGGATCCTAATCACCAACCAAACAAACGTCTTATTTCATAAAATGCCCAAGTTGAAAAAAGGATAACGAGAATGAGCATCCAATAATCAATAATTCAAAAACCACAACTTTGTCACATACCTGTTTAAGCAATCAGCACTTCCTTTTAACATTGTTTTTGCAGTAGAGGGCTCCATTTTTTCATCAACCATCAAAATGCAAATACCACGCTGATCAATACCTCGACGACCAGCACGACCACTCATTTGAATATATTCCCCACTTGATATCCATCTGAATTTATCTCCGTCAAATTTACGCACATTTGTGAACACTACAGTTTTTGCAGGCATATTCAAACCTATACTGAACGTCTCTGTAGCAAACAAACACTGAAATGGAAATTTTCATAACTCAAAATCAACAAGGCACTCAAGACACAGATTGTACAAAGAAAAAGGAACTTAGAAAATGCAGAACATTTTATAAAGTAAAAACTGCAGAAAATATAAATAATCACTGAGACTCAAAAGAAAAAAGATGTCTTTTCACTGATTGAGATGTGAGCAGAAAATGTAACATAAAAATACAGTGAAGACTTAAAATATACTTGATTCAGAAGCCAAAAGAACTGAAGATAACAAATGTCCTGGTAATCATGGAGTAGAAATCAAATTTAAATCCATAATACCAATCTAAGATAAGAAACAAACGTCCTCATCAAATTCAATTACCATCAGGAAGGAAGGCAGAGTGGGGGCTTAGACAGCAGAATAGATAAATCAAGCAATGACATTTATCATAGTCAAACGGGACAGCAGTAATCCCAGTAATCCAGCAATTTCTCCAAGGCTCAAAGCCTTAAGTATTATGCTGAGAAGCATCATAAGACAAGAGGCACTAAATAAGTTAATGTTCAAAAGCATGAGTTCGTTTACTCACTGGTTGAAGAATTCACTCTTCCACAGACAAATATCTTCATTTGGTTGGGGTGTTATTTTTGACTAGAGAGAGCATATTGTTATGAGTATAATATGAAATAAAGTTATTTTAATGTTGAGGTTTGTGTAAGATGCAAAACAAAATAATTATTTTATTGCAATATTTTCGATGTGAAATAAAGTTAATTTTAACATTAAAAATTAAAACATGCATAAGATGTCAAAAAAAAATATTTTTTTTGCATTGGAATTTGTGTTAAATTTGAAAAAAAGATTTTAAAAAACATTTGAATCTCATATTAACAAGGGCATAGGCATGTGTTTGACTATTATCTGGAATGACAAGCAGCTAACTACACACTTGTAACCTGTTGAGCAGTAAGCTAAGAGTTTGGAAAAATGTATTCGTAAAAATGATGGTTTCAGGCAAACCAAACACTGGAAATCACATTTACTTTATATACCACATTGATCATCTAATTCAAAATGTCGGAAAAGGCTATAGATATCAACAATGCAAAAATGTAGCACTGACTATAATTATTATGAACGCAAAGGCCATGTGACACATTAGCCAGTGTTGGGAAAAAGATAGCCAAAATGAATTTGATACCAACCTTGATGAAACCTTCTTGAAAGAGTATCTCAATCACTTCCTTTAGGATTGGAAGCAGACCAGAATGGTGCACCCCAATACCACGCTTTAACAAGGGAAGAATATTAGAAACCTGGAAAGAAAATATTGTTTAATTTGAGGTAAAGAAAGCACTGAAAATTGTAATTCTAACCAACAAGCATCAATAACTGCTCTCATAAAACAAAAAAGGCTAGATGAGGAAAGCAATGCAATAACTAACTGTTTATAACACAGCACTTGGGCCTCTTCTCCCCCTCATCCCTAATCCTTTTCTTATTCTCTCTTCAGCTACTCTCTGATTCTATTCCACTTATTCTGCTCTACTTACACAAAAACAAGACGATAATAGCAATTCATATCACATTTCCTGAAGTCTTCTCTTCCCATTTCTCATCCTCCTACTCTTGTTCTCTGTTCAACTCCTCTCTTCATCTATTCTAATTTTACCACCAACTTGTTCATTGAGTGGTAAGTTGCTCAACAACCAGAGGGGAGGTAATGGGTTTTAATCTTACCCCACCCAAAAAAAAAAACTAATAATTTTCTTTCTTGTTCAACACCAAGAGCTTTATATTACATAACATGCTGCAAATTAGCATACACATATCCTAGAAATCAACTCAAATTACAAGCCATTGGGCTCAAATCTGAACAAGAGATGCAGGTTAAACAAACATTTGTGAATGGTCGTTTCCAAAAAGTACAATTTTGATTCCAATTTGAACAAAGGTTCTGCAAATATGAAGTTAGAGCAATAAGAAGAAAAACTGGAACCAAGGAAAGAAAAAATAACAAATCAGAATAACCAATTATAGAAATTTGACCTTGACTTCCTTTTGTTTTTTGATATTGAAAACCTTGACTATTTTGACGTATTACTTAATGTCACAGAACAGGAAGAGCTAGGTAACACATGAATGAAATCCCAATAGTGATTCCTAAAAGCCTCTGGTGCAAGACGGATAACCTCATACTGGAATTTAGAAGACTGACAATTGTATTAGGAATCTTAGGCTTCTAGTCAAAACGATACATTGCCAGTCAAAACTTCTTTAATGCAGAGTTATAGAGAAGCATAAAAACTTGGGCTCTATGTCAATAAGCAGATTGATCCATCAAAAGATCATTGAGTACTGGATGATTTTAATCTCACTGTTGTAAAATCTCAGGCCTGAACTTCTAGAAGCAAAAACAATTTGCAGGCAATAAATTAACCAAGCTGCAAAGAAATGGGAACAAACAGCATGATACCCAAAAACAAGAAGTTTTTACAGTTCTAGAATGACTTGCCTGGGGAAGCTTCTTGTCATCGTCAGAAAGTAAATCCATTGCACTCCAGAAGATGATTTCTATATTTTCCTTCTCGTGGTCATCATTCAAATCCATTTTTGCCATCTACACAAAGATGAGACGACAAAAAAATTTAGAATATTAACAGTAAAAGCAGTACATGCATACCAAATCCCTGATGAAAATGAAATCTGAGACTCTAATGGAAAGAGTAGAGTTTCCTGATTGAAAATTTAAGGCATCACCTGAAGCATGACTGGCAATGCAAGTGGTAGGTCACAAGGCTCCCTAATTAACAATATATCACGCACAGGCTAAAATACAGCAGAACATTGTACACTGGTTCAATCTACTATTAAGTACTAGGAAAGTTACCGAGGAAGCCAATTTAATGGCAGAATACATCTCTTCAAATTGCTATGAGAAAATCAAAAAGGATTAAGTTTCATGACATTTTATCCTATTATTTGTATATCATCAGGGGATCAGTTGCAAAACCCGGAGCAGATGGGGATAACCCAAAGTATCACTCCGATGAACCGTAAGGCATCTAGGGAGCCAAAAGGTGGCTGGCAAGCTGAAGGAGGATCCCTTTATATACTACATGGATAATTAAAGGTAAGCTTGTTAGTAGTAATCCAAGAAGTCCTGGAGATTCCCATGATGACCTAGAAACAACCAGAAGGCTCATTGAGACGCAAACAAAGGAAAACTAGGAGTCAAAGAACAAACTACCAAGAAGTGATGCAACACCAAAGGAGATGGTTTGACCTTGGAACTTCAAGGCACAAGCAGTAACTGACTCACGATGATAGACTGATAAAATCTGAGTAAGAGCCTCGAAGAGCAACAAAGCTCACCTAAAGTTCACCCAATAGATTAAGAAGGAATAAGCTATGAAGCACCGATACTCCGTGAAGTCTAATGTATCCGTATCGTAACCGTATCTGTATTCGATACCGATACTCTCTGATACTCCACTAATACGTATCTGATACGACATATAGCGTATCAATTTTTATTTTTATTTTTTAAAAATATGATATTTACTCGATACTTGCCTGATACTTGCCCGATACTTATTTGATACTTACTAATAGTTCTAATTAGAGAAAAAGTACTGAAAATCGGTCCGGCCCATACAATAAAAAGTTAAAAAATATCAAATACAAAACACAACTTATGCAATAAACTCAAATATTAAAATTGAGAGAGAGAGAGATACACTGGGCCAAGTACAAGCGAAACAAAGCAAATCCATGGTATTTCCTTGTTTGTAAACAACCAAAATGTTGGATAGCAATGCTATGACCTTAGACACAATGAAATGCTAAAGTTTCATTAGTGAAGGAATATTCAAAGTTATTCCAGGAGGTACAAGATACTGCTTACGAGAAGAGACATTGAGCACCACAACCATAAATTGGCATGTCTAGAAATTTAGTTGTGGCCAACAAGAAGATCAAGAAGAATGAATAGGTTATTAGAGAATAAGGTGATCAAAACTAATCCCTGCAGAAGTCCCATATGATGATTCCTACAAAAGACAATATCAGACAAATGTCGAACGACAACCAGGTTCTTAATAAGACCATGATCATGGACTAAAATCTTGTGCTAGTTTGAACAATATAAAGTCAAAGATCCTGATTGGGAATTAGGATCCACTCTGAATAAGTCTCCCGGCAAGCCAAAAGGAACCACGGGACAAGAGAGAAAGAAGGCTAGAATGAAGCAATGAATAACTAGGGGAACGACAAACAAGCTAGTAGAAATTCCAAGGGGCAAAAGCAACACTCATACAAAACATCCAGCAAGTCTCTATGAAGCTTCCCAGACAGTCTAAAAAAAAAGCCACAACACTGAGGAACAAAAGATTTGTCGAGAGAACTGTGGGAAAGATGACCATGACACTTATTCTTTTTGCATTGTTTCTCATTGACAATCTTGACTAGTGCGAAGGAAGACCGTGGCACATCTTACTGAGGTCGCTTGCCTTTCTTATCTTGTGACTTATCGTGGAACTTCTTTAGTGCGGATCTAAGTCTCTAATCAGGTTCCCCGACTCTACTGCTTGAATCAACTACAGAGGATTGACAATCCACTAGGATGGAAGACGGTATTTAAGACCAAGCAAGGTCTATGAGTGTTTGGTGATGTCATTCGATTTTTGCAATGCGATGGCAAGATTCATGCGTAGATGAATGATTTCATGGGCCCATACTTCAATGACTATCTCATCATGTAACTAGACATTCACATCTACGACTCGATGTATTGGCTCAAACGCGTAGCAAAAAAGTGCTCAAAAAAGTGTTCAACCTCCTTTGGAAGAATTGGCTCAAACGCGTAGCAAAAAAGTGCGAATCTAAGAAGGATTCATTCCTCTACTTTAGACTCGATGTTGGAGGTGAGATCAAGATCAACCCCAAAAATACTCGTGCCATCTAGGAATGACCAAGACTAAGGAATGTTAAGATAATAACAATGTTAATGCAATACGAAACTTTCCAAGCGCGAGCCAATATGTTTAGAAGTTTATTAAGAACTTCTAAGTCAAAGCAAAATTCCTTCACACTTTTAACTAACCTAGTCAACCATTTGAGTGAAAGGAAAAGCATGAAGCAACATTCTTCGTACTACAAAAGAATATCTGCGAGGCTCCGATGCTAGCCTTGCCAAAATTAAGTGACCATTGGAATTACAGTAGATGCTTAAAATCAGACTTTCTCACCAGGAAGAGAGACTTATAGCATACTTCTTAGAGCTTTGAAGGGAGTACAAAAGAAATTCCCTACATATAACAAGGAGTTTTACGCATTTCACTAAGCCATGGAGCACTGGCAAGCATGCTTACTAGGATGGAAAAGGTCGTATATATAGACCATCAACCACTTCACTACTTACAAACTCAGTAGAAGCTTCAACAAGCATACCATATGAAGTGGATGGTGCATCTTTGGTAATATCACTTGTACAACACGTACATGACGAGAATCAACAAGATGAAATACATGCTGTCAAGACTAGCGGTCACACAAATTGTCACTATAAAAGTTGTCCCTAAACAGAGACAAACCTACTCCCTTTTATATGAAGTCAATCCCGACTTTAAGAAACTTTAGAATGAAGTGAAGGAAGGAAAATCGATCAACTTCAAGCTCTAGGAAGGCCAGTTGTACAAAGGAAAACTTTTAAGTGTTCCGACTAAGAATAGGGTCAAGTGGATACAAGACGCTCATACCTCAAAAGTAGTTGGACTCTTCGACATCAACATGATCATCCAGAATCTACAACATTGCATATATGCCGAGACTCGAAAGTGATGTCAAGAGATTCATTTGAGGTTGCACTTTGTATTGCATCTCAAAACTAGCTAATAAGCAAGGATTATACATGCACCTTAAAATTCCAACAAGACCACAGGAAAGCATCACTATGAACTTCCTTGAATGACTACCGAAAACATAACGGGGGCACGATTATGTCTTCATCATCATGGATATATTCTCAAAGATGATCCAACACATTCAGTGCAAGTCCACAATCAATGGCAAAGAGGTCGCACATTTGTTCTTTTAGCACATGTGGGTGCACTGTAGGCTTCCATCATCAATCATCTGCAACACAAGTAACTATGTCATCAACAGCTTCTAAAAGGTGCTCTGGGAGACGACAAATACAACTTTGAAATGTAGCACAACTTTCATCCTCAAACCGAAGATCAAACAAAAGCCATCAATAGAACAATGATGGTGTCACTCGAGAAATCCAAAGACTTAGGACGAGGGCCTTCCATACATACAAATTCGCCTTCAACTAGGAAAAGCATGGCTCCATCGACAAGTCACTGTTTTAGATATATTTGGGTCATTTGCCGTCAAGCCACATCAAATTGGAGTTCACCTCACACCCTGATGTGCCAATCAAGACCCAGAAGAAGATACTTGAGCCCAAAAGTTCCTCAAATGAAAGCAAAAAGTAACATTCCTTTCTTTGTGTCAAAATCATTGTCATCTACTACCAATCGCTATGCAACTATAAAAGAAGAAAAGGTGCTACAGAGGTCAACTAGAATGGAGGCACCAACTTTCTCTTCTTTCACCTATGCACCTTCCTAACTTCAGAGCAGAACTATTAATTGAAGTAAATCCTCATTAAAATTTAAAAAGCAGATATATGGTACCCATAGATATTGCTACATTCAAAAACCACTGGCAAGCCAAATATACACCTATTCTGTAATACACAAAATCATGAGTAAAGGTAGAATTGCAAACTACCCAAGGAAATGAAAGAATTTGACAAGTTTTCCATGTCAAGTAGATAGTAATTCTCCCAAATTTAAGGCGCGTATAAGAACAGCGTTAGAAATGAGTGGGACATCAAGTATCTTAACTATGATAAAACTAGTATAGCAAACCTTCCAAAAGAAAAAGCTAAAAGTACAAAAGGAAAAATTTTACCTGCATTGCAAGAAACTCACATTCTCTCTTGCTAAAGCTGAATAGTATTACAGGATCATATTGACGTTGAATTAACATTTTGACCAACTTAAAAATATCACTCTCCTCGCTTGATTTGCTTTCCAGTAACGCCTTTTGCCAATTCCCACTCTCCCTTTTTTTACCCCCTTCCCTAGCAGGAACAAGAGCATTCAGAGCTTTTTGAAAACTTTCTTCATGAAACTTCCCTTTCTCATTAACCACTAAATACAAGCCATCACCACCAGAAGGAAAAATATAGTGTTGAAGAGGTGTGGGTCGATAGTCTGTATAAACTATGTGACAAGGCTGATGATGAACCTGGATATTAATTTCACCAAACAACATAAAAAATAAAGCAATTAGTTCTGCAGATGTAACAATTTAAGAGCTTACAAAAAGAAAACAACACAAATCAGTTCCGCACACACATTAACAAAGTTCTACGTTCTATATTTTAAGTTAATTGGTAACATCAATTTCACATTAATAACTTCAAAATTCTAAAATTCATGATATTGCAGCTAAAATACCTTCAAATAGTAAATTTTATATTATTAAAATAGAAAAGGCTTTCCATCAAATGCATTATGATATGATAACCTATTTAAAAGAATGAGAACGCACCTTAGCAACCCAATCAGCAAACTCCTTTGCATTAGGCACAGTAGCAGAAAGAAAAACAAAACGTGAATTTTTAGGAGCCATCACAATACTTTCTTCCCACACAACACCTCTTTCCCTATCACGCATATAATGCACTTCATCAAATATGACCCAAGCCACCTCCCGCATAATCTCTGAACCCTTGTATTGCATACTTCGCCATATCTCAGTTGTCATGACCTACACAAGATAGAAAACTAAATAAATATTGAACATGATTTCTGTACCAAGAGAAATGAATTATCCTATTTGCAGTAAGTGAATGCAGGGGTTTAAACTGATAAACACAATTCCACTATCATACTAGGCAAGAGGCACTCGGCTCAATAGTCACATCCCCAGTCATAAGACCAACATCTGAAAACTCTTCCTTAAACTCCCTGTACTTCTGGTTGCTTAGCGCCTTGATTGGAGAAGTGTAGATGACTCGTTGCTGGTTTTTCAAAGACATGGCAATGGCATATAACGCCACAACTGTTTTTCCAGCAGATGTATGAGCTGATACCTGAAAGAAAATTGATGCAAAAAGAAATCATCTGCATAAGCAACAAAAATAACAAAATCATCAATATTGTGGAATGTGGATATTGTTAAAGCATTAATCTTCTTCCATACATTTTCAATTCTGAAATGAAAACAATTCCAAGGGAAAAAATAAGAAACTCAAATCTGAGTTATATTTTTACATATATCATACAGCTTTTACAGACGTACAGAACTGCAAGACAAAGGACATGTCAGGATAATTTAAACAATAAAAAATATTGTGATGAAGAAACTACGGTGCTTTTGAAGAAGGAAATGCATCACATACACTAAAATTTTGTTGAACAACAATCCCGATAAGTATCAGAGATGGAAAGAAAAATATATGCAGAACATCAATGCAAACCTCTGTATTTGATTTAAGTGACATCCCATAAACGGCTTAACTGCGACATAATAAAGATTACAAACTAAACTCGGAGAAAAGGGCAAGCAGAATCATACTTGCCAGAGTAAAAACGATGCAAAAAGAAGAACTTTACAGGTAATATGAATAGCTAACAGAAAGCATAACCCCTGGAGAGATTTTATTAGGCAGCCGAAGCATCTCACTATGACGGATTCTCCATTGTCGAGGCATTGAATGGCTTCGGACTGGAAGGGATCTAGTTCAAAGGGGAACTCTTTCGCCGGCTT
The DNA here is from genome assembly GCA_002786265.1 of Apostasia shenzhenica. Lineage (NCBI taxonomy): Eukaryota > Viridiplantae > Streptophyta > Magnoliopsida > Asparagales > Orchidaceae > Apostasia > Apostasia shenzhenica. Next base: position 742,410 of record KZ451923.1, read on the forward strand.
TGGCTTCTTCTCGACGGGACTTAGTGGCGCAGTGCGAGAGGGGACATAGCCCTCTGGATAAGAAACGTCGTGCAAACAGGCCACAGGTTCGTTGCTTGGCACAAGTTCGTCAATCCTCTGCGCTTTCTGGGGGGTGTCGACCTCCATAGGTGATCCATCTGGTGTGTTTCTCTTCAACAATGCGGCCATTGCGAAAAACGAAACGGAAGATATAGAAGGGGAAAAGAAAACAAGTTTGGAAGAAATTATAAGCGGAGAAGATGGGAACGAAATGAGCCCAAAGAAGAACCCTTCCGACAATTAAATTTTTCTTCCACAAGGGCTGCAGGGGCGGAGCTAAAACCCTAGCCCGGCTCGCGAGTCGCGAAGCAGAAGGCGATGGGAAGAGCCGGTTATTCCGATTCTGGGAAGACCATCGCCAATAAGTTACAATCATTACTTTTCAAATATAAAATAAAATAAATTGTATATATATATATTCTTGAACTTCAACCCTATTTCACAAAAACTCCACGATTTTTTTTTTTTTTGGTAACTCCGTGAGATTAGATACCTGTTTTATTTTGGTTTACAAATTTGAGTTCTTTTCCAATAAATCTCTGAAATTTATAATATTTTTATCCAAATTTTTCTATTAAATAAAATCTTAATTTGGTTTATGGACCCGTATAAAATATAAATCCAACCATAAAAATCATGTAAAAAAATATATATTATAGATTATTAAAAGAAAATTAAATTCATGAGTAGTTCAATATTTTTTTAATATAATATTAAATTATTTAATTGAAAAATATGCGTAAATTATCTTATAGAATATCATAAAATTATCACTTATAATATACCATCTAAATGTCAAAATAGATAACATTTTAAAATTAAATTCAATCCAATTAGAGTCTCTTGCTAATAGGTGGAACCATTTTCCTTTTGGTTCAGCCTATGCAAAAATGGTGAAGTTGAAATGGTGGTTACAATGGCATAAGGATCGGCCTTTTGTGCTCCTTGAAATTCTAAGCTCATTGGATGTAACAAAATGGATACCAACAACAATTTAAAGCCACTTGTCCTCTTTGTTACTTGTGATTTCCTACACTATTATCCTCATATTGATCTGTAATGAAAATGACATTGTTAGAATATGCTGCTCACTTCGTTGTACAATTCATAATATAATTGTACAGCGTGACATAATAAGACATCTTCTTCTATGTGTGGCGGTAGGAGTTCATGTACACTGGGTTTCATTCCAAACAAGCTGAAAAATAATCTCTAACCAGATGACCTTGTGTAGAGCAGCTTGTGATTCCTGTAATACCACCTCATCAAACAGCTTAACATGATAAAAAGATAACAATAATCTCAAACCAGCTGTTCAATTTACGGCATGAAAAGGCGGCCAAGTCATAGCACACAGGATTAAATGCAGTCGAATTATAACATAATATTATAGCATAAATTACAAAAAAAATATACAACATTCTGGAACTACAAAAAGAATGCTTGGGCTCTCATCACTCAACCCAACAAAAAGTCCCCAATCAAACATTGCAGACTCTCGTTCTTATACATTATACATATACATATATATATATATATATAAAATGGATTCCAATAAGCCAATGATATCAACAGAGGATTGCTTATAATTGCAAACCCTAGCAATAAAAGCAATCATATACTCACGCAAACAATGAAAAGCCAGCCGTTTTACCCAAAACAGCTTCTTTTCTTTCCCAGCGGGGGGAAACAAGGGGGGAAATTTCTCCCACAATGAATAGGACTGTAAACATTCCAAAAAATGGAGCATCTGAGCAGAATATGCCGGACACCCACCCTTTCTACAGGGTCTAAGGGAGCAAACCTGCTTAAAAACCAGAAGATGCGAGAATCTCGTACAAAGCTTCATCCTGCTTCATGGAGGGAGAGTTTGAGAAAGTACACGATGTGACAGACCTCACAGACACCCAAGATTTGGCTCAGGATCCGCATCTGAGACAAATCGCAGGAGGCAGACTGCAACTAATCAACTCTTCGGGATCGTGGCAGTGACAAAGAGCTAATAGCAGCTGCCAAAAGTAAATTTGAATGCATTTGAATGCTTCAACCATTCATTTAACTCTGTGATGCGGCTTTCTCAATCTTCTCCTTCTCAATTTCTATCTTTCGTTGTTCGGCATACTGAGCTATGCCATTAGCCATTGCCTGATGGCTGAAGTCCGTTGTCTGCATGAGTCTCTGGAACCGAACAGGATATGAAGCTTGCAATCCTAAATTTGAGACAGATATCAGATATAGAGAGAATTGGGATGAAAGCTTTAAATTTATATGAAAAAGAAGAGACAAACATGAATTACCTGTCACTGTTTCCACAAAGAAAATAAATGGGTCCACCTCATCAATGGGCGACTGCATCTCTTCATCATCACTATAATCGTCCTCCGAATCATAGTCATCATCCTCGTCCTCACGTTGCAGACCCTTTGCCTGAGTTTTTTATTCATTTAAAAAAGTACAAAATACACATATTGTACCAAAGAGTCAAGTATTACAAATGCAAAAAGACTATTGCGTAAGAACAAAAAAAAATTACTTACGAACCTATAGAAGGAAGAAATTGTCCCAGTCTACACACATATAAGTGCTTTTGCAATTTTATAAAGAGAATTTTGTACCAATCCCGAAAATTATTCTAAGTATTCATACCAATTCTGTTACTGGAGGGATGTGTCAATTTGAAATGATTAGGGACGCTGTAAAATTTCTCCTCTATTAAAAAATACCTATACAAATATCTAAGCGCTCTACCAACCAAGTGAAGTTCTATATGAATATGAATCATCATACAACTAAAGCAAAACTGGGTATAGGAATCCATGACATAAAAATCATTGCCCATCCCTAAAATAAAGTAAGTTATGTTAAAAATTGCATAGGATATGCATTTTTAAAAATTTTATGGGATATGAAATAAAAATGACAATTGTATTAAAATTAAGTGATGAGATAAAAATAACCTTTTTTTTCTTATTATTATTTTTTAATGAGATGCCTTTTTTATCCATAGCTATGGCCTTTTTTGGCTCCATGAGCCAACAAAAACACTACTAAAAGGAAACATATGCCAACAAAGATGCTAAGCATGCATTTGAAAATGTAGACTTAATGTAAGCTGAAAAAAGGTCTCGACCTATCTGCCGAATATGATCCTGAGGCAAGTGGAGATGTTGGCACCGGCACTGGCCCGTCAACTCAATCTTCCAGTGTCTCTAACAAATCTCGGACGAAAAGCAGTAAGGTATGGAAATTTTTTGAATTACAAATTAAACCTAATAGCAACTCGAAGAGACCCGAATACGTTGCTATTTGTAAAATTTGTAAAAATCAATATTCATACAAACAGGGGTACCGGTGGTGGAACTGGTACATTTAAGAAATACCTAGTTAGATTTCATAAGTTTGATGAAAAAACTTGCCAACCTACTACTGAAGAGCCAACTCAAACACAACTGAATCTTCAGAGTGTAATTATGCCATAATCTTTTAGAAATGATAAGGCACGTAAAGGTTTAGTTCGCACAAAAGCTCTGTTTGGTAATATGATGAAAAGATAGTTTGGTTAAATTTTTTGGCCATTTTCGAAAAATGTGTATGATATAAAATAAAGTAGTTATATTAAAAATTATATTGAATGTAAAATAAAATTAATTGATTTATTAACAATTGTGTTGAATATGAAATAAAGTAATTGTTTAATGTTAGGATTTGTGTAGGATGAGATATAAAATAAATTTTAAATAATTTTTAAAATAAAATTAAGATTTTGGCTATGGCTAAAATTAACAATGAATTTTAAGCTATTACGAAATAGAGCCAACTAGAAAGCTGTGAAAATAAGTCAGTCATTTTTTTGAAATATGGCTTAACCATCTAGCATTAAACTAAAATATTAAAGTACATGAGTCATCTAACATCGTTTTGTACGATATTGCAAAATTCAATGGGAAGAGATATGCCCCTCTCAATGACAATCACCTAACGTAGAATAGTGCGCCAAAAAATCGGCTACACTATTTACATTACATAAAAACATATATAATTTTACAAAAGCGAAATATCATATGAATGCGTATAATATGCTCAATAAGCTAAGTAGGCCAGCCTTTGGATCAATTTAAATGTTTTTAAATTTCAAAGTGAAGGACTATTCTTCAATACAATGAATTTTGGGAACCATTCAATGATCACAGGTATTATTTGATGGTGGAAGCAGAATGAAGCATTAAAAAGATGCATCTCCACATTGAACCCTTTCAAGAACAAAATAGTTATTTGTAGGCCAGTGTGAAGAGGATGGAAGCCAAATGGCAAGCAAATAATCTAATGAGTAGGTAATATTTGCTACAAGACATTATTTTGGGGAAACTAGAGAAATAATTTACAAGAAAAACATTTTCAAGTTAAGAATAAGTATACCTGAGCAGCTAGTTTTTGTAGCTTTCGACTGTCTGCCTCATCCCCATCCTCCTCCTCCTCATCATCATCGCCACCCATTTCATTATCAGATTCAGTATCTTCATCCTCATTGGTTTGGAAGCCATCCATATCATCATCTTCAACATCAGCCTCCTTAGCTTCTGCTTGAAATAGTACAACGACTTCAAATAAAGCCCTAGTACAATTCAACAACCACAAACCAATATACTATATAACAAACCAAGGACTGATAATAGGCCAATAGCTCAATTCAACAACCACCCATTTCATTGTCAGATTCTTCAGGAAAAACAATAAAATCCATGAATTGATGACAAGAAATCACTCAAGAGATCCGGAGAATAAAAAGACATTGGTTTAAAAAATACACCAGAAAGAAGCAGAACCGTAACTGAAATTGTAGCAAAATTATCATTAAAAGAAAAAAAAGAACGGAATAACTACTCTTAAGCACAATGGAGAGTAAAAAAAGTCAAGAATAACCTGCAAGTTGATCTTTATAAGAAACAAGCAACTCTAGTGTTGCAGAGAACACACGCGTTAAAGCTTCTGCAGGCAGCTGGTTCTCAGCAAGTTTAAGAAGTGAAATTAAACCCAAGCAACAGACCTTTTTATCATATTCTCTGAAACCAGGAAAAATTATTGATGCACATTAATGGTACAATAATTACAAGCATGCTTGCATTCAAGCTGATCATTGGAAAAGAAATATCAATTACCGTTTGAAATTAGCACGAGATCCACTCTTCTTAACCTCTTGCAGCATCTGAAACCACAAATTGAAAATTTCTGATGCAACACCAAGCTTTTGCAGTATCCCAACGATCAAAGAGGCATTGTAGAAAAGGACACCAGCAATCTGCAGATATAGAAATGTTTTTTGCAATTATCTCATAACCTACCTGACAAGACAAATTTGTAGAGAAAAACATATAATAATAGCAACCGAAAATGACAAACTTTGGCTGCCCATTAACAACATGCTGAGTAAAGAAGAAAATAAATATAAATATACACTGTTCAACATTATATATTTATAGAGAGAGATGTGCATATCTTATTTTAATGTATTTGGCAGCATAAAAGAAAACAGTATATTGTATTTATGTAATAAATTTGATCACAATATAATTACAAGTTGCACACTTTCATGAATTTCATTATTCTTTTTGTTCAATTTTATGTTACTTTTTAGCTATAATATTATCATGGTTATCATACATTTCATCAAGAGTTCTTCCAGATATCCGTGATGTATCTATTTTAACAAGGAATTTATCACCACAAGAGAAGTTCCAAGTTCTACAAAACAATTAACATGTAATTCAAACTTTTCCTTATGTATAGCGCATGATCAAAACCTCAACCAAGCATTCTCCTTCTAAGATAGCAGTGACAAGAAAAAGGTTGCATTCAAGTAGAATGATTCAAACAGTGTGTAAAGGACTACTCAAATATCAGAGTTTAAACAAAAAAGAAAAGTATAAGTAAAAAAATTGATCAATGGTTTTGATTTGAGAAGGACTAGTGAAGTATAATATTTGACTTTCAACAGAAAAAATGCCTTGGAAAGACGTTGGCATGATTATATTTCAGAATTGGCTGAAATCAAGGCACTGTTGAATGTCATAAGCTATGAAAGCTATATATATATATATATATATATGGTGTTAATGCATTGTAGCTAATATCACAAGCTACACAGGCTCGTAGAGCTAGTAAAATTGTAGACCTTATGGTCAAGAAACTATCAAAATCATATCAAAGAATTGGGCGAAACTTCTTCATCAATAATATTTTATGTAAGTCATAAAGAAAGTCTGTAAATTCAAGGGAGTTGACAGGTGATAATCTATAGCTGAATCACAATTGGCCTCATACAGAGAAGTCCCAACAGCATTCATATTTCCCAAGTGTTGCTAGGAGCAATTTAAAGCATACAATCAAGCCCAAAACCCTATGTGAATGCAATGAGTATATTGAAACGGCTGACATTTGAGAATTATGGGTTCATCAACTACAAATTAAAGCATACATTCAAGCCCATAACAGCTACGTGAATGTAGTGAGTATATCGAAACGGTTGACATTTGAGAATTATGGGTTCATCAACTACAAAACATCACAGCTTGCCTAAGGCATGTTGAGGCACTGTGAAGGGCCACCCCAAATGACGAAAACATTAAAAAGGTACACAAGATGGCCCATTTAATTCAACTGAAAAGCTCAATATATATTCTTTCCAGCCAAGCAGGGTAAAATGATACAACAAAGTTTGGAATGGTGCCAGATAATCTCGAGAAAGAATTTAGTTCGTAATTTAATTATCAATAGCTAAAGGGAGTTGATTTTAAATAAATATTTACCTTTATTAGTAAATGTTGAGAATTACGAGGAGTAAGCTAGTAATTTTATTATTAACAAAATTATCCTTTTATCTTATCAACAATATTTTCCTCTTATTTGTTGGACTAAATTTCTATAAATAATGTTATGCCCTCTATTTCTCCTAATTCTTCTATTCTTCTCTCCCTTTTCCTCCTTCCTAGTTATACAACAATGCCATGGAATATCAGCAGGAACAAATTAGAATCCAAATATAGAATATCTCCACCATAAAAACAAGATTTTCAAGGGAAAACATGCTGGCCGCAGATAATGTCAACAAAAATCATCCAACATAACAACCTGCAAGTATTTAGTTTCATGGAGCCAGTTTCCAGCACGAAACTAGTGAAATCTAAGAAGGCAACAAAAAAAATATAAGGGACAAAAATCAGAAATTATCCAAAAAAGTTGACAAGACTGTAATATTGTGACTAGGAATGTAGTAAATAAGCGAAACACATTTGAGGCTATATAACACACTTGACTCAATCAATATCAAGCACAGTAATACAGTATGAGGACTTTATAGGTAAAATGGATAGTTAGTATGCACTGAGAAAATAATTAGAGTTCAATGATGACATGGTCCATTGATCTGACTGAAGGCTCAAAATGAGTTAACATACTAATTAAGTCATAACAAATGTTGATGGTAGGTTGATATATCCACTAACCAAGTTATTCTTAAATAACTTTACTTAATAATCTGATAAATTTCAACATCTAGTTAATCATTAAAGAATTAAGGCTTCTTTTCCAAAAGGCCCAAATTAACCTGGGTGCTAGCGACGATTATAACTATAACACAAATATCCATCAAAAGGAGTTATAAATTTATAATCATTGCTGAAAGATGAAACTAAAAACCGAAAAAGGAAGCTTCGTACCCAGTACTTGAGGTTGCTAACCTAATAAGAGCCAAGTATAAGGCCTTTCAGTGAAAAGGCACCTCCATTTTACACTTTTAAGATCAAAAGGAGCATTAAGATCAACAGCAGTTGCTCCAAAACCCAAGCAGCAACGCAGAGGGAGAGAGAGCACAAAACAAAATTTTGAAGACAGTTTAAAGATGAATAGCCCACTAGGATTGATGAATACACAAGAGTTAAGATATGTCCGACTATGCTCTCTATTTTTTATACAGGCTCAATTCTCATCTATCATACACCGCTTATGTCAACAATTACTCATCTGAAAGTTGTACTATTAGAACTAGAAGCCCCTTTGAGTCTTTATAAGTCTAAACATGCAAAACCACAATGAGCAAACAATACAGAAGTATACATTAACTTTATATTTAGTACATGAATTATGAATAAGCAGTTGCACTAAATAAGATAAGTCCATTAACTGAACTCAAAGATTATTAACTCCATTCCAATGAAAATCAAGATGAATATTGACATAATCATATAAACCAAAAGGAATTAGAAGAACCTCAAACTGCTTCCTAATAAACATCACAATTACTTCACTAGATCATATAAAACAAAAAGTAAATTTTTAACCTTTGCAAACATTGTATGCATAACCAATAAAGAATTCCCTAAAATGTTTTAAAAAACAAAAACACAAATAATTTTAATAGAATGTTTTAAAATTATGTTTCAATCAGAAAAAAGGTACATAGATATTAGAAGCTTTGTCCAATAACTCAAAACATATTATCCTTACCACTTCTATTAAGAGACATCTTAAGGATGACTTCTCAGTACGTTGAAGACGTTCCATTGTAATCCGCAAATATGGCTCAACCCAGTGATCAACTTGACCTTTGCAATTCTGGAAAACTACTAGAATAAGTTTAGGAGCAGGCTTGATATCATTATCTTCCACATTCTTGTCTGCCATAATCTGCAGTTTGTCACCAAGTATGAGCCTCAATTTCATCATCTTATGCAGAGCACAAAATTGATCGCAAGAAAGTGAATAACAATTTGATTGTGAATTTGTATGCTTCCAAAATTTTGAATCAGCAAAAAAGCAAAAGCAAAATAATACATATATTTAGGAAATGAAAAGTAATAACAATAACAATAAAGCCTCAACCTTAAGCTAGTTGGGACTCGCACCTAGATTTTTCTTTTCCATTCGGCCTTATGTAAAGCAATACCCTGTGTGAGAGCGAATGATTCATACTTATATTTAATCATCATATACAACTAAATTTTTAGCCTTCCTCTCTTCAACGTAGAGACTTTGACCCACACACATTTACGCACAAAATTCTTGGCCAAGACAACCAAAACTCCTCCTCCATTTTATCTTTTATAGGCATCATGCCCACCCAATATCAATTTCAATACAATTCACTCCATAGTGACCGCTCATCCTAGTATTTGCATCTCAACTACAGCAATCTCATGAAGATATTGCCATATAATTGCCAACATTCATTTCCATATATGGATAGATGTCATATAAACCTTTCCCTTGAACATTTTAGGCAAATCTCTCATCACAGAGAACTCTCATCGCACACCACACCTTAACCATCCTACCTTGATTTAATAATAAACGCCATCTTCTATCGGTGGGCACAACATTGCACCAAATTACAGTGGAAAACAACAAGGTAGATTGAATTCTAATTGAAGATAGATTTTCTAATTGGAGACTTATTAATGTTGTTATTAATGTTGTTATTAATTTTGAGATGTATTTAATTGTGATAGCTCTAGTTCCTTAATTGGGTTGGAATATTTGGCATTACTTCTATTTTAATTTTTATTTATTTCACCATGATATAATGAGGTCTACATAAACAACAATATTATTGTATTGAAGACTATATTGAAAGAGAATATTTTTTTCTTCAATTGGAAAATTTGATTCTTGTCACACAATATCTCGAATAGGGAAGGGTTTCAGTATTGAGTGAGAATCCCCAAATCCCACCAATTCAATCTCTTATTCTTGCCTCTCAGTTATTCTTTCTCCCTTGATAACTTTCAATTGATTGCTATTACCACCTCCAAATTCCACCTCAATCAAAGCGTGCACCCAATGTTGTAAAAATTGAACCGGTAATCAAACCGGAACAATAATTGGTTCATGGTCGAACCGGTCTAACCAGTCAGTTCAATTACTGATATTAATATAACAAAATGATATAATTATACACACTTAATATTAAAAATAAAAAAAATTGTTATATAAATATAATTAAATAATTAATATCAAATATGACAAATAAAAATTAATTAACATATATTCAGTATTACTAATAAAAATTGATGAACATATATATATAATTTCTAATATGACAAACAAAAATTAGAGACTATATATTATATATATTCAACATAAAATTAATTAATATAAATTCATATTTAAATAAAAAAGTTTAGATATCCTTAAAAACTTTTTTTTCATAAACATAAATTTTTATCTAAGATCTTTATTGACTTGCTTACAAACATTAACCAAAAAAATAAAATATAAATTTTTCAGTTGAACTGCATTTAACCCGTTCAATCAGTTCACCCAGTTCAACCGGTTCAATCCGGTTTATGCCGGTTCAATCAGGTTTATGCCGGTTCAATCCGGTTTATGCCGGTTCAATCCGGTTTATGCTGGTTCAATCCGGTCTAAACCGGTTCAATTCTTCTTCGATTTTAACATAAAACCGGACCGGACTAGAGACCGGTTCACGGTCCGACCGGTCGAACCGGCCAGTCCGGTCCAGTTTTGACAACATTGCGTGCACCCCCACAAGCTAACCAGCCTCGACATTAACATTAAATAGCACAGCTCCAACTCTTGCACCTCACTTCAGCACTGCACCCCTACAACTTGTCACATCGCTGACCTCATCAAAGTCGTATACATCGTATCAGCTCACATAGTTGCCTCCCTTTTTTATGTCTCACATGCCCGTAAAATTGTCTCGCACAAGTGTTAGTTGCTCTACCCCACACTCGAGGCCCTCACAACCATCGCTCACGAGGTCGATCCCACTGCCCAAACAATAGAGCCAAGCAGTAGAAATGTGGTGAGCCATTCCAATCCTTGTTCTAATGCATGCCCCACACATAGATTGCCCAGACTAAGCCAATCTAGGCATAAGCCAACTTATTGTTGATTATTATTGTGCGCTTCTCCTACCTATCCTATTCCATAGAATCTAATCTACCAACAATTGAATTTCACCTTAATTTGGTAAAATTTTAATTACAATTGATTCCATTGAAGTTAAAAAAGATTTAATTTGTGAATTAACTTTTTTAAACATATAAATCTAGTCCGGAAACTAGTTATATTCAAATGATATGCTTTATTAATTTAATACCACTGAAATCACATTTATATATCACTTGGATCACACCCCACATCAAATTGGTATCATAAGTTTTAAAATGGTGGGTTAGGACACCTTATCAAATAATTGACAATGCGTATTGATACTTTTTCAAACGTCAGGTATCATGAATATATATACCTGCATTATGGATAAATAGTGGGCTCGGAAGTCGCTTTAGCCAATATCATGCCTACGTTAGATAGTATACATCAAATTAAGGCACCCAAAGCTGTTAGGAAACTAGTCAAAATGAAAGCCATGTGTGACCAAATAGATTGAACGAGAGCACCCTAAGCAAATAACCAAAAGTCTTATATTTTGAAAGTTGATTAGACCAAAGGGTGTAAAATCATGCGTGGCCAAGACAATTAGAAACTGTTTGGAAACTGGTCAATTATGGCACCCAAGACTGTTAGGAAACTAGTCTAAATGAAAGTCGTGCACAACCAAATAGATTGCATGAGAGCTTCCTAAGTAACCAGAAGTCTCATATTTTGAAAGTTGATTAGACCAAGGAGTGCATTTAGATAGTGATGTAGACATGGATTGAATGGTGTAACTTCTCAAAATTCTAGGAAGGTCAATTGTATCATGATGAAAAATGATCTTATAAAATGTAGAGTGTCCTCGATACAAAATATAACGTAAAATCGATTGAGACATGGGACAATCTTAAATTTAAACAACAAGAAAAATATCCTTCAAATTAGCCTGGGTCCTACAAGTACTAGAGAGACCCCTCCTATTCGACCCACAGCTAGAGAGATAATCACTTGAATCGCACTTGTTCCTACACCTAGCCTGCCCCCTTTAGATAAAAGGCACTATGGAATGCCCTATAGTTGTCCCAAATAGTACTAATAGTTTTACTTAAAAAAAAGTACCAACAGTCTACCTCTTTCAAGGTAAGATGAGCTTTATAAAAACATATGTCATGACTACTAGCCCACTTGAGATGAGGGAATACATATCGAATGTTCCGTGAAGCTTTCATACTCTCTACTAAAGAAAGCACTACATATTTGGCAGTACTACTTACGTAGCAGATCTTAGTCCAAAAGTATGAGAAATGCGAAGAGAACAAGCTATCTACTAAGATTGTTGATTGTAACATCCCAGCCAATTGTAGATATTATCTGCTTTGATTTCTGAGAAACTGCGTGGTTGAGCAACTTCTCAAGAGGTCACCCATCCCAGTACTACTTTGACTCGAGCATGCTTAACTATAGAATTGTTTAGCATTAGCATCATGATTTTGACTCAAAATATGTCTACAAAAGTATGGGTGTTTTTCATATATACACAGTATCTCATGCCTTGCCAATTTAGGATTTGCATTAAGAGTCCATCCCTTATGGGATATCACATTATTAGTCCTGACGATGAGAGTGAGACCAAGAAGGTTGTTGATATGGTAATAGGTCATGAGCATCAAGTTGATGCTAGGTCCATTTCGATTAGATGCTTACTCTCGCAGCATACTGATAGTGGAGATTTGTTTGAGATTATCACTTGTTGCTTATAAAAGTACCCTATTAAGTAAAAAGGTCAGGAGAAAAGAGTAATATTTTGTTAGTGTCTGGTCATAAGATCAAGAAAGTAGTAACAATACTAATAACGAATTTGTTGAATTCACCAATAATTTTATAAAGCTCTTCGGCACTTTTAGGCACAAAGTTAAATCTTACCTCCACCACTACCCCCAAACTTGCACCGTGGTAGCCATTGATATCTTAGGTACTCTTAAAGTTGAGCATGCATGTTATTAGTTTTCTTCCGTTGTGTTCATTGCATAGTCAAGACTCTAGATTTGCATTCTAATTTGCATTGTATACTCGCAACTCACCTTCTCTTGCATATCCATTTTAGGGAACAAAGTAGTGATTATGTTTTGCATTATTAAAAACAAAAAATATAAATAATAATAACCTAATACACTATCCAACAATTTTCAAGGCAACTTGCTGCAATTATGTGCAACAATTTTCTGAATTATAAAATAATTAAGTTAGTAGCCTTAAATAAAGCTCTTTCAAAATCTTGAATTAAATTTTAATTTTTAAGATTTGATTGACATCAAGAACAAACAAAGGTTTTGAAAACTGGACCACTCTTAGAACAGGTAGAACGAAAGGCTTAAGATTTTAAGATTCAACTAAAGTCGAGCCAGAATAATTTAATAATTCAATAAATATTTATAAAATATAATTTTATAATAATAAATAAATAAATAAAAGATAATATTCATAAAATAAAAAATAGAGTTGAATAGTAAGATTAAAAAAACTCAAATGTGATGACTTTCAAATCTCTTCTCAATGATATATTTATTTAGGGAGAATTACATATATAACACCATATTTAATAAATATTACAGATTTTACATCAAAATCTTAAAAGTAACAGAATTTATGAAGAACTTCAACTACAAATTACAGTTTACACACTTGATCGATATTCTTAAGCATTATCAATTGTTATAAAATATTCTGTTTATACACCTACACAGTCTTTGATATATGATATCATAGCTCTCCTAATTACGTAAACTGACATTAGAAAGTATCACCCACTTTAGCTTTTATTGGCTTTTGGATCACCTTTAATCAATCCTAAACAACTAGTATCGTCGTTATTAAATGTTTAGGTTTCCATCTCATTTCAATTAATGACTAGCATCTACATTTTTCTTACCATAGTTACAATAAGAGTTAAACTTGGGCAAGATAATGTGACGAGAACAAATGAAATGTGCAAAGTGTAATTTGTAATTAAAATTTTTCATAGGTCTTGTAATTTATTAGATTCGAGTCTTACTGCATTTATTTATTTTAGAAGAATATTAAACGATAAAAAATAAGATGATATTCTTAAAAAATATATTCATAATAGGAGAGATCTCAAAGTTTTTCTAAAGAATTGATAACAAAAAATAAAAAGTATTATTAAGAATTTATTCATAAAAGAACAACACTCAAATTTCTTATAAATATTAATAATAAAAAAAACAACGAAACTTTTATGTTAAATGCTAGAGTAAAGCATTTTTTTTAAAAAGATTAACTAAAAGGAACAAAAATGATAAAAGATAATTTTCCACGAGCCACACTTGGGACTATCTTGCAAGTAAATAGTTCCACAATGCCAAAAAAGTAGCCTGAAACCATGTTTATATAGGTTTGTCTAAGCAATAGTTTCGAACTTCAAAGAAAGCTTGATTACTTGGTTGATCTTTGCCTTACAAAGATTCATTTTTCTGACCGATCCAACTACAACAGTTAATCATTTTCCAATTTGACCACAATTTGACGTAGGAGCAGTTTTGGGACTTGACTGGACCGACTGGACCACTGGTTCACGGTTGAACCAGCCGATCCGATCTGATTTTTAAAAAGAACAAATAGTAATTCTCATTGAGGTCTTAATTAGCCTTCTCTTTCTCTTTTGGAGTCCACTACTAAATAGGAGCAAATCAAGTAAACAACCAGAAATCAAGGATATCAATGTGACTTAATTTGTGGGAGGTCAAAAGATTCACGGAACACCAAACATGAGCTCCAACACCATGACTCTAATAAGCATAAGATATACCGAAAATAGAGAAAACACTTATTTGATACAATTGAGTCATTCCCACCGAGGAAAGTTAGGGGGGAGACCATTAAAGCATATCATTCTAATCCATATAAGGTTGTAACAGATCTAATTCCTTAAGTGAGTTTGCATGTGTTATGTATTTTAGTTTTATTTGTATTTATTTATAGTAATGCAATGAGGTCTTCATTATTGTATTGAAGATTAACTTAGAATGAAATAAGATTTTGTCATCTATTGAGGCAATATGATTCTTGCAAATCAATTTCCTAGCTGGGAAAGGGCAAGGCTAGGCCTCAGGTGAGAATCAATGAACCAAACCTAGTTCAAGCTCTTCTCTTTTGACAACTTTGACATTCTTTTTCCCTTCCTCACACTCTTGGTCTGCCTCAACCAAAAACACACCCTCATAGGCTAATACTAGCCCCAACTCCAAACACAAAATGGCGCAGCTCCAACCCTGTAACATCCCAAAATTTGATTGGTGGATTTAAAAATTAAAACTGATTCTGGACTTAAAAATAATAATTTTAGACCTATCTATAAGAGAATTAAAACAGAGAGACTAAATTGTAATTTCTCGTTAAATGGGATAAGCATGCCGCGAGAACCACCTTTGGATTTAAAAATTAAAACTGATTTTGGACCTAAAAATAATAATTTTGGACCTATCTATAAGAGAATGGAAATAGAGAGACTAAATTGTAATTTCCCATTAAATGGGATAAGCACGCCGCGGGAACCGCCTTTGCCTTTGCCTTTTCCACGTGTCGCCCGAGCTTGGAGAGAGAGAAGAATTCCTCTCTCCCTCTCGGTTTTCTCTCTGTTTCCCCCGTCTCGCGCCTCTCTGCCTCTCTGTTTCGCCCGTCCCGCGCCTCTCTACCCATCCGCCTGTTCCACCGAGCCAACAGCGGCAGCAGCGGCAGTAGAAGCCACCGCAGCTAGCAGGAGGGAGAAGGAGGAGGAGAAGAAAGAAAAGAGAAGGAAAAAGGAAAAAGGAAGAAGAGGAAAACTAGTGAGGAATTTTCAAGCTTGTTTAACGATATAATCGGTAGGTAATTCTTTCTCTAAAGTTGATGTTGAATTATTATTAAGTTGTGAATATAATTTAATGTTTTGAGAATATGAAATTATGTTATTATGCCACATATGCTGTTTAATTGAACAAAAGAATGAGTGTGATTTGCTTATTTGTGAGATGATGTGGTATTGATGAATTTTTATATACCAAGAACCGACGAAAGCGGAAAGTTTCTTATATATATGTTATTTCAACGAGAGCGGGGAGTGTACACCGGGTGATGTCCTAAAGTGGAATCTTCGATGCAAGATGTGACTCCTTTCAAAGCTTCTAGGATAATAAGCTGTACGAACATTTGTCAGGCTTATAGGTGAAAGGATATGAAAATAATAGATCCACATCACTAAACTGAATAAAATTATGTTATGACGAAATAAAGTGAGTTCAATGATAAGATATGTTATGACGATAATTATTTATTTATCTACAACAATATCAAGAGCATGATGATGTGTATTTTAAGCATATTTGAGTTGTTTACCAAGTTTAAAGGCAAAATGTGAGTTGCGGACTTGAAACAACTAAATGTGATTATAAAGATGTTTTAAAGTTCGACAATGAATTAAAAAGAGTTTCTTGTCGCGTTTAAGTCCCTGCCTATGCTCGTGCCATGCCATGTTATTTGATAACCTGCCAAATGTTGGAGATGATTGTCAAGATGTGTAAACAACCTGCCACTACAGGGGATGATTGTGTATGTTGGCACTCATCCATATATGGGGTATAGGAATTGCCAAGGATCCAATGTATATGTGATGACGAACAAGAGGCAGTTGTGATATAATCCAAGAAACTGGGGCCCGAAAGATAAAAGTATAAAAAATAAAAAGTATTTGCAGCGTATTAATAGTATTGCATGATTTCACTTGTATCATTTTATGATGACATCTGAGCATGTTTTGAATAATCATATTTTATATTGGACATTATTTTACCTACTGAGTTTGTATTAATAGACTGCTGTCATTTTTGGTGGCAAGTATGGCATAAGAAGAATCACGGGACATGGTGTGAGGTATCACAGGTTGCGGCAAGAAATGTGGATGTTTAAATGATATGAGGTTAAAGTTTAAGTTTTGACGTCTCGGTTGCTGGTGGCTCAGGCCGGTGTAAAGGGCGGTCGGGTACCCGCAGCCAGGACGTCACAAACCCCCTCGCCCTCTTCAATACCGCAGCCCTGCACCATGCCACACACCTCACCTTGCATCATAGATTCAGTCATTCGTGCAACATTCGCTCACGCAATCAATTTCCACTCTTTGAATACACAAACCATTGTAATTGTATTGTGATGGTTATCAATCTGCACCATACCCACGGGTTGCATCGCACTTGATCTACCTCCTGACGGAGTGCAACATCTATCCAAGTGTCAAAAGAATCTAGCATGTTTCTCAAGCCCAGCACTACAGTGCAATCCTGCCATGCTCCCAGATCACTGATTCACCAAATTCTTCAAAATTGAGGTGCACTGCCCACTGTGACTTAGTTACTTTTCGTTAATTAGTTCCAATAGGATTCTACTACTCGTTGGGTTTTTCTTTAATTCATTCTGCACGAGTCACCAAATGAGTTTGAGAGAAATTTAAATTATTGTTCATTATCTTGCTATTATTATGAAATTCCCTCGTCCTATTTCATAGAATCTGATTTATTGAAAACTAAAATTTACCTTAATCTAGTTGACAAATTTTATTTATCATCATTCAAAATTAATTTAAATTTTAACATAATTTAATTTGCATAATTCAATTTCCTTATTTATTATATGAGTCTATCCCATATGTTGAAATAGTACTAATTTGTCAAATTTAATAAGGGTGAAATTACTTTTAAATATCATTTGAATCTTCTCCAAGGTCATCTTTACTCCATGTACTGCGGATAATAGATTGATAATTAAGTTATCACGTGATGAGACTATTCTCTCATATAGTCTCACAATATTGTTATTTTTTTTAAGACCACCAAATCTACAATGCATTCTCCTCGAAGATTCTAAGTTCTAATTGAATCCTTTATGGGGCCTCATCAATTAGAAGCATGATATGAATTGACACATGCAATGAAAACAAAATACAAAACGTTACACCTCTAATTCCAAAAAGAAAAAAATACTTTGGATAGATGCTTACAAAATGACTCATATATTTGAGTTGACACCACATGCAACACTAAATATGAATACATGAAAAAGAATGACTCGCAAAACCAACTCAAAGGGAGTTGAGATGAATTTATTAATGCTGTTGATGAATCACAGCAGTGGATAATTTAATCAAAGCAACCTAACCACAATGACCTTTTGGGGAAATTTCATTTCTACAACGGAAGTTTTATCCAGTAATCAGTTTAGTTTTGTTATATTTGATGTAAATGATTTTAGCTTGGTTTTGTTCCTAATTCAAACCAAAATTTAAAAAAATGAATAACATCTCAATAGGTTATGCATCAATGGATAATTCACAATATAAATTTTCAGTTCTAGTCGAACTTTTATCCAAAATCTGCATTCTGCGTTCTATGTATATATTCTAAATAATGCATTCTAGTCTCGGTCCACCTGAGATATGTTTTGATAAGAAACTGAAAACAGATAAACAACACTTCAATTAGATCAATTTCTGTTTGGAAGGAAACTAGAACTGCTAGTTAGTATTATAGTAAAAAAATTGATTCAGTAGATTCGCCAATGGAAACTCACCATGCAGAGCAGTCAAAAATTAATTAGGCACAAGATCGGAACTGAGAATATCTAAAAATAATTTTGAAGGGAGTTATTTCTTATAGGGGAATCTTGCTATCATGAAATGACAAAATACTTGTGCAGATCTTAAAAGAATAAGTTGCCCTAAATACCATAACACACTCAATAGACACAAAATTGTAATCTACTTTTTACACGGACAAACACCTTGTACTAAATTCCAAAAAATGCTGCAGTTAGTTGAAGTTAAAAGCATACATTTCAAGATAATTTTTAAAGTATAAAAGTAGTTATAAAACCTTGCTTATTATTATATGGCCTGAAGTTTGTATAAAAAAATTACAGTAAAAGTTATTATAATATCAGGTGTAAAGCTGTTCGAAATATATAAAAATACAAAGTGAATCAATATGATAATGCAAGGAACGGAAGACTCACAGAAGAAAGCATGTTCCAGAGGCTTTGCTGGTAGTCAGGCTCTTTGCACGTAAGAAAATGTGCAGTGCCTCTGGATACGTAGTTGTCAAGAGGAATAAGAATATCTGCAAAAACAAGGATTTCATAAAACATGGATTTCATAAAGTGTGCTCACTAATAAGATGATGACCACCATAAATGAGACCCTACACTTGCAAGCATCACTATATTAGAACGATGAGAACAGACTTATTTGACCCACAGAGATGTATACAGCTAAGTGAAATTCATGGACCTAGAGGACAATAAGCCTTTCCATATACTTTCTATCAATTACACTTGATATATACTTCCCTGTGAGTCAAGCCTGTTCATATCTTCAGTATAACAAGAGGATGAACAGGTTATTTGACGAACAAAGAGGTATAAAGATAAGTGAAATTACAGAACACCATAAATAAAAAACCCTAAGCATGCAAACTGAACTATAGTATACTGTATCAGAACAATATGAAAACGCTTATTTGACCCACAGAGAAGAATAGAGCTGCTAAGTTGAAATTCATAAGCCCTTGAAAACTAAAGGTTGCAACAAAAACTAAAAAAACCAATGCTACATGACAACCATGCACAACAATAACAACCAAGCTTGGATCCTACCAGATGGACTTGGTAACATGAATCCTCCATTTCTATTGCACTCTATCAAAATATCAAATAACAAATCATCATTCAGCTTTAGGTATGCAAAGTCATTACTTATAATTTCTTACTATGTCCTTTTTGGTCTTCCTCTAAGTATACAAAGGTCAACAATCAATCCGTAGTCTAGATACACAAAATCATTACCATCATAAACAACAACCATGCACAATTTTCCTACGATTAAAAAAAGTGAGATACTGACCATCAAACTAAACCAAAAATTTTTTGCAAAGTTATTTTGGCATGCTACATTGACAATGAGAATTTACAGCTGCCTGAAATGTGTTGTCATCACTAGAGTGGG
This sequence comes from Apostasia shenzhenica, assembly GCA_002786265.1. Classification (NCBI taxonomy): domain Eukaryota; kingdom Viridiplantae; phylum Streptophyta; class Magnoliopsida; order Asparagales; family Orchidaceae; genus Apostasia; species Apostasia shenzhenica. The sequence continues at coordinate 762,406 of KZ451923.1, forward strand.
TATTGATATGTTTTAGTAATTTTAGTTAGTTTTAGCCTCAGTTGTGGTGATGTACTTGTACTTGATGCTTGTCTATCTGCGTTGGAGTTGCAATGCAAAAAGATCACTATAAACACAATATCTACTAAAATTTCTGTTTACACGCACCCAACTGTTAGTGTTCACCCAACAAGAAATGTTCATAAATTATTGTTCAAGGAATTAGCATGGTTTTCATCTACATGCTACCCTAATACAAAGCATACGAAACTTGCCTATAGCATTGAAGCTTATATAATAAACATCCAACAAGTCCTCAAGGTTCATAGCTTTCAACAAAATGATGGAATTTTGTGCAAATGAATTTTCATAAATGAAAATAATTCCAATAAGAGGTCTTCAAAGCCAATCATGGATCCATCCAATTATAGTGAAGCGAGACGATGCTCTGATACCAAAATTGATGTCAAACAAATACTCTCATACTAAAATTGATGGTAAACATGGCAAGACAGATATAACTTTCACCTAAGGCTTCCCAATCTTTTCTCTTTTGGGATATGGATCCCTTTTGGAATACCACATGACCATTCCAAGGCTCTTATTACACACAAATGCAAATTTTCATTAATCAAAGTACATGATCTATACTATATATGTATATAAGTATGCATGTATATATAAAGAGAGAGAAAGCTAATCACATACTAAAATAAAAGGCGAATCACGTTGGACTTAACAAACTCATTAATTAAAAAATAAATAAATAAATAAAATTTGACTAATTTAAATCAACAACAAACACCCTGAAAATAAAGTAAAATAGAGATAATTTGTATCATCCATTTAAGTGTCATGGCACAATCTAATCTGGATAGCTGATCAACAAGATATCCGCATCACAGAGTCCATATTTAACTTAAATCCCCAAGAATGTAGTTCTTGTTATCATATTATCATATTTAGTTTGTGTCCCATTTTTAGTTGTTTTCAATAGAAATGACAAGGTAGATCCTATTATTTACAATAACAAAATGACAAGAACCAAAAGAAGCCATGAAGAAAGAAAAGAAAATTCCAAATGAGAAAGAAAATACATACTAGCATGATAAAGCATCCAATCATAAAAAGGAACATGAATTACTTGACAATATGAATAAAATCAATGAAATAAAACACAAGCTGGGCCGTGAAGAGCAAAATAGTAGACTTACTTTCGAAGTAATCTATAGCCCAATCATTGAGTGCTTCCATCATCAAAGGCCAAAGAGACCACATCTCCAAAGATATTGATGGGGAATAAAATGTCATATATGAGACAATCTCAAGAACCTCCTCAAAAACATCTGTTTAATCATTAAAAACAATTCAGCATATATGCATCAGCTTCACTGTTACACTGGACAATATCAAGGAAGGGAAAGAAAAGAGCTGTTACATAAAAAACTTAAACACATATACCACTTTTGAAAAGCAACAACAAGGCCTCAATACCAATTACCAAACTATTTGGATCAGTTGTATGCATTTCTCTATTCAGATCTATGAAACACTCTCATAAGCACAAATAATTCAATGTCATGTTAAAGACCATACGCAAAGACCCTTTCAGTTTTCCCCCTCCTCTCTTTAACTTGGTCACTTGGATGCCACACAATCACTTCCAAGGGGATGACTGTTCAGCTGCAGAGTTTTGATTAGGGTAAATGACAACATTTGATGTGATTTTCTTGTTTTGAGATCCGTGTTAAGATTTGAAATAAATTAATTTTATTTTGGAATGTATGCAAATGTGATATAAATTTAGTTTTAACTTTGAAATTTATAGAGGATGTGAAACAAAGTTGAGTTTACAGTCGGCATTTGTGTACGATTTGAAATTTTATTCGTTTAATATTGAAATTTAGGTATGATGTGACTTATAAGTTAAAGTTACAACAACAATCAAGCCTTAATCCCACTAGGTAGGGTCGGCTACATGAATCCTTTGTTTCCATTGCGCTCAGTTACCAAATTGTTATCTATGTGTAAATAATTAAGATCACTCTTTATAGTTTCTTGCAATGTCTTCTTTGGTCTCCCTCTTCCTCTTTGTACATGGGCAAAATCTAATCACTCAATTTTTCTAACTGAAGCTTCAATCGGTCTACAATTTATATTTCCAAACCATCTAAACTGACTTTCTCTAAGTTTATCCTCAATTGGTGCAACACCAACTTTCTTTCAAATATACTCATTTCTCATTCTATCCTTTCGTATATATCCACATCCACCTTGGCATCCTCATTTTTACAACATTTATTTTATTTGTATGTTTCCTCTTTGCAGGCCAGTATTCAGCACCATATATCATCGCTGATCTTACTATAATTTTATAAAATTTACCCTTAATTTTGTATGGATTTTTCTATCGCACAACACAAAAGCATTTCTCCATTTTACTCATCCTGCTTGAATCCTGCTAATAACGTCATTATCTATTTCACCATCATTTTGTATGATTGATCCAAGGTATCTAAAGCGCTCACTCTTCATGATAATTTGATCATCAATTGTCACATCTTTAGTATAAGTATTTCTTTCTTGACTAAATGTGCACTTCATATATTCAGTTTTTGATCTACTGAGATGAAAACCTTTAGATTTTAGAGCATTCCTCCAAAATTCTAATTTCGCTTTAGCTCCCTCTTTAGTTTTCTCAATAAGGACAACAATATCATCTGCGAAGAGTATACACCAAGGCACTTCATCTTCGATATGTCCAGTCATGACTTCCATACAACAACAACAACCAAGCCTTAATCCCACTAGGTGGGGTCAGCTACATGAATCCTTTGTTTACATTGCGCTCTATCAGTAACCAAATTCTTATCTAAGTTTAAGTAACTAAGATCACTCCTTATAATTTCTTGTCATGTCTTCTTTGGTCTCTCTCTTCCTCTTTGTACATGGGTAAAATCCAATAACTCAATTTTTCTAACTGGAGCTTCAATCGGCCTATGATTTAGATGTCCAAACAATCTAAGCCGACTTTCTCTAAGTTTATCCTCAATTGGTGTAACACCAACTTTCTTTCGAATATACTCATTTCTCATTCTATCCTTTCGTATATATCCACATCCACCTTGGCATCTTCATTTTTGCAATATTTATTTTATTTGTATGTTTTCTCTTTGCAAGCCAGCATTCAGTACAATATATCATCGCTGATCTTACTATAATTTTATAAAATTTACCCTTAATTTTGTATGGGATTTTTCTATCGCACAACACAAAAGCATTTCTCCATTTTACTCATCCTGCTAATAACGTTATTATCTATTTCACCATCATTTTGTATGATTGATCCAAGGTATCTAAAGCGCTCACTCTTCTTGATAATTTGATCATCAATTGTCACATCTCTAGTATAAGTATTTCTTTCTTGACTAAATGTGCACTCCATATATTCAGTTTTTGATCTACTGAGATGAAAACCTTTAGATTCTAGAGCATTCCTCCAAAATTCTAGTTTCGCTTTAGCTCTTTAGTTTTCTCAATAAGGACAACAATATCATCTGCGAAGAGTATACACCAAGGCACTTCATCTTGGATATGTCCAGTCATGACTTCCATAATCAAAGCAAAAAGATACGAACTTAAAGCCGCGCCTTGGTGTAATCCAACTGTAATAGGAAAATCCTTAGTCAAACCTCCTTATGTCCGAACAAAAGTAACAACTCCTTCATACATGTTTTTAATAACTTGAATATAAGCAGTGCAAATCTCTTTCTTTTCTAAAACTCTCCAAAGTACTTCTCTTGAGACTTTATCATAAGTTTTTTCCAAATCAATAAAAACCAAATGTAGGTCTTCCTTTCTCTCCTTAAATTTCTCCATTAAACTCGGGCAAATAAATAAGCCCATAAACATGTAAAATATCAACTAATATTGTACAGAGGAAAATATATTAAAGTACAAAACTATGCATCCATCGACCATTTTTATAGCTCAGTCCAACAGATCATAACAACTGAGAAGTCACACTGACCATGATATGAATTCTGGGATTTTGTACTTAACTGCGAGCCATTCAACAACAATCAAAATCAGAAAGATACACATCTTTTTCTCAAGAAGTACAATCCAAAAAAAACTATTTAATCACAATCCATTGAAGCCACACATGCAAGACCTATTCCTTTCATGAACTCCGAAGTCAATCATGTTTCCATGCATGATACAATCTAAAAGTCTAACAAAGCCCAAAATTGTATAAAAAAGAACAATCTGACCGGAAATTTATGGGTTTGCATCAAGCAGGTGAAGCTTTAAGTAGGCTTTAAGTTCAAGTTGGGTTTGGTTTGGATTTACCCAGAAAATTGATCCCTGCTGGAGGAATTGGTAAGTAATAATTTTCTTGATTAACTGATGACTCCAAGAGTAGTTCATGAACAGATAAATGCTTAGTAGTACAATGAACCACTTGTCTTTCAATATTTAATTAGTGTACAATACATTACATTCAAATTAAAGTATCAATTCCTCTCAAATCTTACTTTTACCTCTGGTTAGGCCATGGGTGGTTTCGGTTAGTGAACCTGTTTTAAGCAAGGTTTGGATTGACAGGTTTCAGGTCAAGCAAATTTCAGGTATAACCTGAACCTGGTCCTATGAGCCCTAATAAACGCTCCTCTTCTTACCGAGCCAAACAACAAAGATAGCAAATTGAGAAAATCCATAATATTATAATCTTGGTTTTACATGGATTCAAAGTGAAAAACAAGATCTCCATCAATCTTTTCAACAATAAAAGCACCTAAAACAGACCACTTTTAGGAATGTTAAATTTATCATATAAACAGAAATACACAATATAACACAATAGATTCTAAATAAGAATCAATAGACTTCAAAATATTATGCCTGCGAAAGAATGAACCTGTTATAATTTAAGTGGATAAAATGATCATCCACAGTAATGACATTAATACACTACCTTCACAACATGCATAAACTTACGAAACAAGCATTTGAGGTAATTTACAACACAACCATCTAAGATAATTTTTTAGCCTGTTTGTTTAATTTTAACAAGGTTAAAGTTAAACTTGGATGAAAAAAAAAAATTTATTGAAAGTTGTGAATAATATAAAATGAAGTTACTTATGTTATTGGGATGTGTGAGAGATGTGATATAAGTTAGTTATTATTTTAATATATGTATAAGATATGAAATAAAGTTAATTTTTTATTTTGAATTATGTATATGATGTGAGATATAGTGAATTTTTAATATTTAATTTTATCGATGATGTAACATGCCTATTTAAAATTTACCAAGCTAATTTTAAACATGCTAAACAAAGAAGTCCTAAGTAATTATGTATGTACTTGTTCTAAATCAAATACGACTGATGCACAAAAATTGGCAATGCTCACTAACAAATATGGTAGCAATACATAAAATGTCAAGTAATTAGATGGAAATTTTGGATGTTGTTCACACATATAGCAGAAAGAAGTACAACTAGCACAGTTCAATGTGAACTAGAGTGATGGAAAGCTGCTTCAGCAAAGAAAATTACCTTGGCCATCTGTTGTCAACATCTTCCGCATGATTGGTAATAATGTAGGCTCAATTTCAACATAAAGATGAGTAAGCCTATTCACAGATTCAAGAATCGTGCTTATGGCACGCAAACACCCAACAGCAGCGAGAGCACCAGAGTCATCCCCCTCCTCATCAGCTTCAGTTACATTTAAGCACCTCCAGAATGCAGCAGACTACATACAGAAAATAAAATAAGTTAACAAACCAATTTGCACAAAGCAATGAAATAGAAGAAAGCATATTAGCAAAATACAGATATTACCAAATTTTGGCATAATCCAAGTGCATAAGGTGCCATCTCTTCGCCAAATTTATCAACAATAGTTTCCAGTGTAGAAACAAGGTCCTCATTCTCAACCTCATTCATAAGTTTAAAGAAATCTGAAAATAAGGTAAGCCACTGACGTATTTTCAAGCGTTTATCATTTAAATCAATGAAAGAAATAATGTTAGCACATCACCATCAAGTAACTGAGGAAGCAAGGGGCGAAGCTCATCTAGATCTGGGAAAAGAAATATTTCAACATAAAGGTTTACAAAAAAAAACAAAATATTTAATGAGACAAAATACCATAAATGGTAATACCTTGACATGCTTCAACAAAAGGACGCAATGCAAAGATTGAATCAACACGTACAGGAAGCTCTGGATCCTTCAAACCAGAAATAATACAGTGTAATGCTTGCCGGAAATTGTTCTGGTCGGAAAAGTTTGTATATGCATACTGGCCTGCAACCCATGCTGCCTAACGAACCAAATGAACAGAAATTAAATCAGATAAAGAAAGTTTACAGAAGAAGAGAGGTACCTAATTAAAGGTACAATGTTTTTAAGAAGTCATTAAGGGGAAAAAAAACCTTTGCTCTAAGGTATCCTATGGGGCTGGTAAATTCAGGGAAAACATGCTGCACCAGCATTCGCTCAAGCTCGGACTTATAAGGCTCAGTTTGCTTAAGTTTATCACATAATGTTCCAATAGCAAGCAGAGCGCCATCTTTCTGCCGAAATGATTTTAATTCAAGAGGAGCCTCTTCATATCTAACAATAATACTCTTAGAGATCAGGAAGCCTTCATTGAAAAACTAACATCTAAAAACAAACTTTAACTGCATCATTTACCTCCTTAATATTCCAACAATGAACTGAATAAATTTCTGAAGGTTGCCTTTCCCACGCTTTCTCACCAACTCACTGACAAAATCCATAGCTGCGGTTCTTGGACTATACAAATCTTCAATGATATCTGTAATGACAAAGTCACTACCAAAAGTTTAATTTATAACAGCATGATATGAACTTGAATTTGTGCTTTAAACTGAACAGTGTGAGACTTTACCATATCCTTTCCTAACATATTCATGAGGATCTTCATTCCACAACCTCTGATCATCGTCGTTAAAGCACATTAGTGGAAATATAATCTCGAAAAGAATTATGTCTATTTGTGGTTGCAAAAGCTGGTACATACTGTTTCTTGAAATACTGCAGGGCATGAAATAATAAATGAAAAAGCACCCACTAGAGCAAAAAATGAATTAGTTAATACATATGTTAATGATAATCTACAAACTGAGATTTAGAACAAAATAACCACATTAATACAGATTTTTTGACAGATCAATAAAAATAGTGAAGTCTGTATCTTCAAGGTTACTGGAACTACAGAATATTAGATATAGTAACAAGCCTATTAACCATGTCAAATACCTTTAGCAATTGAAACTCAAGAGGCCATATGAGAAAGCGTAACTTTGCAATCAAATATAACTTCCTAAAATGTTGAAATTGTTCATCATTTGCTCCTCCTAGACACTAAAAGCTTCCTCAGTTTGGATATAGTTTACAAATATAAGGTTGACGATGGAAGCTCAACAACAAGCTACATTACAAGCTCAGATATACGATCAATAGCAGGCTCAAAAAATGGATCGATTCTTAATCAATAATGGGAAAAGTTCTGGAAAATTTTGGGAAAATTTGAGGGTCGGATTTGAGCATGATTTAAGCTCATTTAAAGGCGTGCTTGTAGGTTGAAAAATCCAACTTGAGACGATCTCGAGTTGGCCTTTTCTAAAACGAGCTGAGATTGTATATCACGATACAAGCTCAACTTAAGATCAAACCAAACTTGAACATTATAAATCGAAACACTTGAACATAAACAAATTTTGTCTCAACTCAGTTCATTTACCACCCTGGAGACAGGAGTTTCAACATGGTAAAAAGATGGCTATCAAATTGACGGTTTTGCAAGACATTTATAAGAGTGTTATCTGACATCAAGAAGTTTGGATTAAGGCCTTGTTGACCAGAACTTGAGTTTAGGGCTATTTTGGGGGACTTATTGACTTTGTTAATTCTAGCATTTTTGCAAAGTTCCAAATTTGAAGTCAAGTCCTTTTACTAGAGCCATTTGAGAACAAGAACATTTTTTTATTATAATATCTACACAATTTTAAATGAATTTTCAAAGTTCAAAGGTATTTTAGGCCTTTTGTTCGATTGAAGGAATTCCAAATATCAACAACTAAGAACAAAATTGCCCAAAAGTATATCTTTTTACTCAGCTGAGGGAATTCCAAATATGAACGTGAGAACATAATTGTCACCTCTACAATGGGGGGGCATCAGGAGCATAGGCTGCATAGCACCAAAGTTTGAACAGCTTTGTACATTTTAGTAATCTTTGCAAATTGTTAAGTTTCAAAGGTGATTCTCAGCCTTGCTTCTCTGTTTTCTTTGTCTGTTCTATCTGTCATCTGTTTTTTGATTTTCTTAATGGTTTGTCTTGAATAGCTACTTATTCTTACTGGATTTGTTTTCTTTTTATTTCTCTTGACCTCCTCTAGGTTCTTTTAGTTAATTACCTTATTATCTCAACATTTTTTTCCGCTTAATTTTGAGGATTCTAGAATTGTGTATTTCAATTTCTAATTTATGATTTGTTTAAATTTTCCCCATATTTGGATTTTAATGAGCTGCATGTTCTTATTTGCACTATGATTTGTTTAAATTTTATGATTTTAAAGAGCTCTTATCTGCACTATTTGACAAAAGGTATTTACGTGGCTGTCAAACCCTACCTCCTGCTAAAAAATAAAAAATTTAAGGTACACAAGTGTAAGTTTACTATAAGTCCAAGGAACAAGAAATAGCATTCTTTCTAGTTCAGGGGCCTAGAAATAATATTTTAGTATGAAAATGGAAACATTGTTCTTTTTTAAGTCCAAGAACAAGAAAGAATCTCTTTCTAATTACAATATTTAGAACAAACACATTATTCTTTTAAGCCCAAGATCTAGAAATAATCTCTTTTTCAAGACTTAGAAGTTAAACTTTTTGAAGTCTAGTACCAAAAAATAGAAGTCCAAGACTTGGAATTAACTTTTGCTTTAAGTCTAAGATCTAAAATAATCCAACTTTTAAAGTCCAAGACCTAGTATTAAAGTAAAACCTTTTACTTCAAAATTGTTTAAAAAAATCACAGGATAAATTTGCACTTTAAATAATGTGTATACAAAATAAAACCTAGATATATTCCAAAACGGTACATCTGCAAAATTAGCAGAGATAAAGAGCTATGACCTCGATGATCAGCAAAACATAATTAGTGAGAATAGAGAGAGCTCAACAATTGTAGCCATTGCAGCTTTGACGATTGCATACAAGACAAGGACCTGTAACTACAGCTGTAAACTGCCGAAAGGTTCGTCTCAGCAATTCTAAACAAACATTTATGACCGGTTTGTTTGCAAAAGTTAATTTTAATAAGGTTAATGTTAAAGTTGGAGGAAGATATTTTTTATTGAAAATTGTAAATGATATGAAATAAAACTAGTTATTATATTAGGATGAGTGAGAGATGTGATATAAATTATTATTTTAGTACATGTGTAGTGTGTGAAATAAAATCAATTTTTTATTTTGAATTATGTGTATGATGTAAAATATAATTAATGTTAATTTTAACGTGGCAAAACAAATAGGCCCTTAGTGTTTTATAAACAACAATAAATCAATTAATTATATTAGGTCAAGGATTGAGCATATCTATGACAATCTGATATAGTCTATAGCAAGCTGAAGTTCTCATCAGATTCTAAGACTATGACAACTGGATTAGGAAAGAAAATAGCCAAAAAGAAGAGTTAAAAGAAGGAAAAGGCGTATGAAACAGATAAAGATGAGAAAAAGGTAAAACTAGCCCAAGCTCTTATTTAGGTTGGCATATCTAACCTAATCCCAAAAAAAATGAAAAAGTGACAACAAATAGCAATATGCCTAATATTTTTATTCACTAATGACACTGAATACATACTACAATAAGAACATGAACTTCAAAAAGATAACATGATTTAAAATAATAGAAGTAACATAAATGAAGCCAAGCTTATTAATTTTCCAAGACCCTAGACCAAACAAATCCAAAGATCGCCTAACGCCTAGACATACAAGTGGTCACCCTACCGGTCACTTTCAAACTTCCTACTTTCCTTCTACTTCTCCAATGGTACTTCAAGTGCATCATTAAATGATATTTGTCAAAAAATTATTTTTAAAGGAGCAAAAAGCGAACTTGAGAAATATGAAATATGTGGGCTAATGGTCATTATTTATGGTCACAGTCCTTCCTTTATCTGACAAGCAGAAATTCTGCTAAATATCATTTGGAAGAATGATCACTGATACAGTTAGCATGTACATGAGTTGATACATTTTAAGCCTCCATGCTGTAAGAATGTACAAAAAGTAGAAACATGTTTTTATTTTAAAAATAGAAGGTTTACCTGCAGTTAAGATATTGAAGAATAAGATTAATCACTCTATCTGGCAAGTATTCACCAGAACGTATAGCATTAAGTAAGCGTAGATGGCACTCCAGAATTTTCCCAGCGTAATTCTTCTGGAACATTTGTGCAAAAGCTTTGTGCTCCAGATTTTGAAGCTTCACATCGCCAAATCTGGGGGCATGAATCTCATGCAATTAGTGGACAATTTCAATTTCAAACAGTAAAGATAATAGGAAATGGGCTCACCGAGTATAAAGACGGTTCAAGATGTGAACTGTCCACTTTTTGACTTTCCACCACCCCCAAGATTTCCGTAGCTCAGGATCACTAGGTTGACCATCCGAAGGAACAGGCCTTTCCAAAATGTTTAAGAAATGCACCATCCAAGCATTAAAGACGTTGGGATCATAAAGCTGTTTTGGAACCTCCAGCTGGATGGAATAGTTCATAGCATATAGACAAGAATGTAAACATAATATTGATACTTGAGGAACAAAATACATGCATATATTATGCATGTGTGTATATATGTAATGAACAGTTACAAAGTATGCAGCATACATATACTGATGACCAGAATATTTTGCATATGAGCTTGATTAGGTCTGCCACTTCAATGGGAGGATTCATGATCTGAATGAGTTTATGAAATATATTGAGCAAGTGAGGAAATGTCTCTTCAACAATATGATAGACTGGTGACCGCTCTTCATCTGACTTGAACCTTGTAAAAAAACCATTATAGCAGCAAAGCAAAGAGCAGACATCAGAAACGAAGTACAAATAATTTCTTGCATCCTATGAAATGATGTTACAAACAAATAAAGACTACTCGGACAGATGAAGCAAAACAATCGTTACAGAAATAACAGCACAACATGATGCAAACAATCACACCTCCACTGTTTATTTTAATAGAGTTTGGAATGATGATTGATAAGCAGATATATGATATAAAATGCATCACAACCCCCTAAAACTACTTTGACATGCACATGGAGGTAAATCCAGTTTTGTCATAAGATAAAATCATCTGATGCGAGATAACAAAAGAGTCCTAGCACATGAGAAAGCAAAAAAAAAAAAACATCAAAAAATTTTCTAAAACTTATTGACAAGTAGATATAAAATTCATCGAAACTCCCTTAAAGCTACTTTCACGTACACATAGACGCAAATCTAGTTTGATCATAGACAAAATTACCTGATTCATGATAACAAAAGAGTCATAGCACATAAAAAAGCTAAAGAAAACCAAATGTCAAACAAAATTACTAACTCACTACATATATATCAATAGCTCATAGATTCTGTTTATTACCTATTTTCACATCAAAGTAGTTTAATCTCAAAGCATTATTTACCAGGGAAAAGATCATTTCAAATCAAATACAAATCCCGAGATGAAGAATTCCCCAAAAAGAAACTTTTATGTTTATATTGAAACAAGTTTAAACTCAAAGGTGTTGCAAAACAGAGCCTAGTCAAAAGGCAAATTGACAAATATTGATACAATAAAAAAGAAAACTTCTAACAATCTCATGCCAATATTATGATTTAATAGTTGGAAAGTCAGTCCACTTAATTTATTCCACAAGGAGCATACATTTATACCAAATCTCATAGAAGCATATATATACATGTGTGTATAAGAATATATTGTACCTGAGAAAATTAGTAATCCAGATGTTAGCAAAATATTCAGATAACTTGAATGGGATTACTTACTCATATTTCCTGGAAAGAATCCTCAAAGCATATAGAGCTCCAAATACTTGTTGATCTTGCAATTGTAAATTGTGTTTTATCCAATGAAGAAGATTTGGCCATTGTTCAGGGTAGTCGGCATGGATGATTGTCTTGAGGCACTCGCCAAGTTGTGCTCTGATAATACAAAGTCATGGACACTATTTCAAAAAAAAGAACAAGAAGAAGAAAAGCTGCGAGCAAAAAATAAAACAGGACAAAATCATTCAAGCAACTGAACATAAAGGCAATAACAATCCGCAACAAAATATGGGAAAAACCATGAAATCTAACTTCAATATAAGCCTTACCTTCCCATAAATAGCATATCAATACCACATGATTTTAATTTGACTGCAAACTTGTGAAAACTAACCATTTAACACCTAAAGTGGTGTAATCAAACAACGAAATTACACTAACAACATTGGTAAAAATGCATGTCCATGAGTAAGGGGGAAAGAAGTAAAAGTAACAAAAAAATACATTATTAAAGGCATGCTTGTTTAGCCAGTTTCAAATTAATCTGGTAAATTTTAACAAGGCATATCACATTATTCAAAAAATTTAATAATAAATTTAACTATATTTCACATCATACACATAATTCAAAATAAAAATTAACTTTATTTGACATTCTACACACATGCCAAAATAATAACTAACTTATATCACATCCCTCGCGTATCCCAACATAATAACTAACTTTATTTTATATCATTCACAACTTTTAATAAAAAATATCTTCATCTAAGTTTAACTTTAACCTTATTAAAATTAACATTTGCAAACAAACAGACTTAAAAGTTAAAAGAATAAAAAAATAAAACATTTGAGAGCTTTCTGGTGTATTCATATGTCCTACAAGTTAAATGTTGGCAATTCAACAAACAAGGAAACAAAATGAGTTGACAACAAAGATCAATAATAACATTTCTAGTGGAATTCCACACAAAAAAATACGACACGATGGAGAGAGTTTAGTAAATCTTATTTCATATGCTATACAACTTCTTTAAAGGAGAGTTAATAAAGGATACATTGGATTCAAATCACAAACTTACCTCAGTAGCTGAGGAACTTGAATGATGAACCCAAGGATATTCTCTCTTACCACATTCTTATCAACTGCCAAAATCTTTTGAGGTTCGCCTGCATTTGAAGAGAAAAGATTAGCACTTCTTATCAAAAAAAAAAAAAAAGATTAGCACTTCTTAAACTGCACTTTACATGCAATATCACGCAATTAATAAATACAGACCAGGCTCAACAGGTGACCAGTTCTTTCCTATAAAGTTTTTAAAATGGATGCTGGCAGCTTGTCGTACAGCCAAATCACAGTTCCCATCCACTATGATTTGCAGCAACCTCACCAAATGCTGTGGTGTGTACTGAAACTGCAAAGGAAACACACAAAAACAGATCTCACGATAAATAATAAACGTAGAAATAAATTCTTGAAAGAACATCATTTCTATGCCAAATCTATTTTCTATCCATTAAAATATCCTGCCAGATAAAATTTACCATCCCAACATGAAATAGTTCCAACTAGTGAAGCGATATCCGCCTCTTGCAGATATTCGACTGATAAATTCCAGCTTAACCGGTGTCTTTTCTTCCAGTTTCGTGGTAAATGAAAATCAAATATACAGAATGTTCAAACACAGATTTGGTGAGGTACATTCCAATTTCAAAAAAAATATAAACTAAAAGAACAGCAATAAGAATAGAGACGAGAGAATAGGTAACAAAGAAATTGCAGCATAACTTCATCAACTTGACGCTGTAAATAGCTCTTTATGATCTAAATTCAACATGAAGATCACCTGATTAAGGCTCTCCTCAGCTGCCTTCCGCTCTTCCGGATTTTGGCTAAGCGCGGCGTGGAGAATGGCAGCGAGACTGGGTAGATCCATGGAAACGGAATGGAGAAGGAAATCACTAGATAGAGATTCAGAAAGTGATCGGGCCAGGAAATCACGGACTAGGATTCTCTTCTACTTCCGTTCACGGAAGGTCAGCAGAGAAGAAGCGAGACGACGGGAGGGAACGGAAGTTGCGGGCGATCGGTTCCTTGAAAAGGGAGCGAGACAGCAGCGATGAACGAGGAGGTGCAATATATTAGAACCCTAGGGTTTGGTTCCCTTGCGGCTGGTGGCTGGTGGACCCCTAGTTCGCCTGGCCGGCAGTCTGGCTTTTTGCACTCTATGCGGTCACGCCCGCATGCGACTGACTGACCGTTGACCCCAACATTCATCCTGCCACCTACGGCTGGCTTCCGATTTCAGTCCAAGCAAGTTGGGCACAATTTCGAATTGAATTTTTTTTATTTTTTTGTTTTGAGACGGTTTTAATTTAAGATGAGTAAAATTTATCTCAACTTTAAGTTAATTTTTAAATTAAATTAAGAAAATATATTCTTTAACTAAACTATTAATTATTTTTATTATATAACATATTAGAATGTAATATTATAAATTTATTCTAATATAAACTTTAATCTCTACACATTACCATTTTTAAAAAAATAAAATGTTACATATATTTTTGTAAATTTTCAAATATGTATATTTATACATATATCAATTGAATTGCGAGTTAAATCGATTTTATTTTAAGCAAGTCAATTTTAAGGTATAAAAAAATCTAGTAGATTTCAAATCGAACAAAATACAAGTAAATTTCAATCAATTTTTAGTTTTCAAACAAAATTGCCACCATTATTTGCTCCTATCAATAAAAAATAATTTGGCTCAAGTAATACATCACATTTATTTTTACATATAAAAAGACACATAATGCAAATACAGAGAAAGCTAAGTGTAAACACCGAGTGAGAAAAGAGATGCGGAGCAGTCCCAATTCCGACCATAATGACAACATTTCATTTAGCTCGGGATTAATTTTGCCCTCACATTTTATTTTTATTCCTTCACATATTTATGTTGGTGTTAGTGTGTATCTTTGTCTTTGTGAAGAGTGTCTAGTTGAGTGTATTTCAAGTTTGGGCCAATTTTGGCCAAAAATTTCTGTCATTTATCCATCTATTAAATCAATTTGATCCCAATCGAGTAGATACGAAGGAGTGGCCTTAACCTATAATGTAGATCAAATTGGTTAATAATTAATAAGTGGGATTTATTAATTAATTTCTGCATATAATTTGCTATAAGGAATTAGGAAAGTTTTTGGGACAATTGAGCTTAATTGAGTTAGAGAGATCCTGTTTTTGGGAAGATAAGCTATTGTATGCAGCACACAAAACATGTCAGTCGTTTGCAAGCTAATCGTGATGTGGACTCGTAGCGAACGTCGAGTTGATGAAGTTACAATAGCCGAACTATCTAATCACTACAGCATGATCAAATCGTTCAGTCAAGCCAACTAAGTGGCCTAACTGAACTATTTGTTCACACTAGACAATCCAATTGGATAGTATAGTGCAGCCGAATCATCCAATCAACTCAAGCAATTGATGTCGTTGGATAGTTTGACCATTTTGCTTTGTTTGCTCGTCATTTACTGCGAAGTTCATCAGTGGAATGCGACGCATTGTCATTCGCTTGTGAACAACTAACATATTCTGCACGCTGGAGTCAATAATTTTTCATTTGGGAGGCTATCGACTCCCTTGTGTTCCTCCATTGGTACCTATACCAAACTATCGCTACAACAGCCACTCCTCTATCATTCGTTGAGGAAGGAGCACCAGGGTATCTTAGAAGCGTAGTCACTGTCCCTTAATTCCCATTCCTATTCTTCCCCCTCCTATTTCCATCTCCATCAGGGAAGCCGCAGCCAGTTGCTTAACGTGAACTTATTTTATTACAATCTCTATTGTAAAGTTTTATAAAATAAAATATTTTCTCTTCTTTTATTTAAAATTAACACACCTAGCTAAACAAGGCCTGAGCATCATTTGGATTAGTACTCATACCTTACATTTTAGTTTCGGCATTTAGAACATTATAGGAAGATTCTCAACTCACCCCGTATCAAAAATAGTTTTAAAATTATGGACTTGTCTAATCAGTCCCAACTTTAGAGATATGATGAAAATTATTTATTTATTAATTTATTTATTGATGAAAATATATGATAGAAATTTAACCTTAAATTCTTTTGGGGATTTACGTATCTTCAAATATAATCTAACCATTTTGTCACCAACAATGATGATTGTTTCATTTAATGGTGAACAAGAATAGCAAATGAACACCAAAGATGTCTATTTACAATTCGATCCAAAGTAAAAAATTACAAAATAAATCAAACAAGAAAAAGATTTACTAAAATATTTCATTCTTATTCGCATTTAAACCCTATAAAGAGCAAAAATTACCAAATGTTCTGTGGTTATCATTCAGTAGTTATTATGGAATATCTTCAGTATCTCATTCTATAATTGACATTAGATTCCCTTCCAGGTGCATTTGACAGTTCGACACTTCTACATCTGTTCCATTTTTGAGAGATCATATTCAAAATAGTTTGATATGCAATTAAATATATTTAACAAAATAAAATACCAAAAACCTCGTCTTCTATCTCCAGTAATTCCTAAGCCCTGCTTGATTGGAAGCTATTTTAACTATGATCATGCATTTTTCATTCTTAATACATGAATTTCAATATAAAAAATTCAAATTATATTACATTCTACATAAATTTTTAACGCATTATATTTAAATTTTAATTATTATTTTTTTAATGAAATAAATAGAGGCCATGACCTGACCTTCAATCAAACAAAACCTTACTATTACACCTAAAAATGTACTGCAAATGGAAAAATCTGTAGGGAAGAAATATTAGTGAAATACTTCAAAATACTCAGCACTTGTGATTAAGAATCATTTAGTAGACTTTGCGCTTTACAGTTTAGATGTAAACATATATTTGAGAATGTTTGATACTTTTTACTCATCTTTGAGTTTAAATACAAATAAAAATGTTTGAAGCACAATTCAGAATGTAGGTGATCTATGGCAAACCTCAATTTTGAACTAAAATCTTCTATAAAATGATTAAACAAACACACACACACACACACATAAATATATATTACTTATTATTGTTAATCAGATCATGTTACTAAATGTTTCTTTATTGCATAGCTTACAAGCAGATAACCTTGGTTAGTCCTTATACAGCCACCAGGTAAAGTTTTAAGGTCAGGGATAACTGTAAAGAATTATTACAACATAAGGGAGTACATCATATAAAAAAAATAAATAAATGAAAGAGAAAACAATACAACATAGAACATGGGTATGACAGATCACTATGTTGGTTTGCTTGCTACCAAAATTTCCAGGTAAAAGATGAGACTTCATTCTGCAGTTAGCCAATAAGAAAGTAACAAGCTTGTTTAAAACCTTCACAGCAATCAAGAGTGGTAATAAGATGATATAGTTGTCTATAATACTGGTAGAAGAATCGGCAGTCATCCAATCCGGTCTTTTTATTAGAAATCTACATCGGTAATTCGCCAATCCATATGGCTGTTTATGTACTGGAAGAATATTTGGCGCGCCCATACAAAACCCGTGCTTTTTATTTGGAGAAATTCTGGGTTTTTACATCTCGATGTCCTCTAAATCAGGTAATGGAAACCGAAGTATAGCTGCGATGCCTGATAACTGTGCCAGTTCTGTTCAAAATTCAACAAAAGAGAAGGTAAGATGTAGAAGGCAAGACAGGGTCTTGCCGGATTTTGTAGCAAAACTACCAAACACTGCAGGAATGAATATTTATTAGTACTTCCCACCTTTAAAGTAAGGATGCGCTCAGTTTAACCTGTGGTCTTACGATTCAACGGTGCACGAATTAAATTTTCACTTTAGAGACAGATTTTTTGTTAAATAAGGGAAGGCCATTGACAAGACAGCGGTTTGGGTTCAAGTAAAGCTGCCAAATTGGCGGCTTGTTTAATGTACTTCAAAAGATTTTATCAATATATTCAAAGAAAATTGATAACCTGTTTGTTTATGTTTATGTTCTAATCATGTAAAACTCGAGTAATCCCTCCCTCCCTCCTATGAATGTAAATGAGTGCAAATTTCATGTTAATGGAAGGTGGAAAAACAAGAAGAGGGAAGAAGACCTAAGGCATATAAGGAGAAATCTGAATTCAGAAATTATATGTTGAAACTTGAAAACAAATTATAGGCCAGCCAATTTTTGAAGAAATGCTAAGTTTTTTAAATCACACATCCGGAAAGGGTCCGACCCACAAATGCAAACTGTATATTTTTCAGGTCAAATTTATTGGTTTTGGGTTGACCCAAACCTAACTCAAGAATCATATTTTGTTCTACATCAAATCTGTAATTTAAATGGTTAATAGCAATTAGGTTCCTCTAGTTTGAGCCTCTATGCATTAGGTCTATGATCTTGTTTGGTTGAAATGTTTTTAGAAAGTTTTAAAAATTTTAGAGATAAAAAGAGAGAATTATTTTAATGTTCGATGTGAAATAAAGTTATTTTATTATTAAGAATTGTGTTAGATGCAAAATAAAATTGATTTTTTTTATTAAAATATGTGTAAGATGTGAAATAATATTAATTTTTAAGGTTGAAATTTGTGTAGTATAATGAAATAAAACTAAATTTTAATATTTAAATCTGTAAATAATGTGAAATAAATATAATATATTATTAAAAGTGTTGTTAGAGAATTTTGATGACATTTATTTCCAAATAAACAAAGCTAATATAGTTTCCAAATTAACTAAAATGGTCCTCTAGTTGGAGATATCATGTAAATAAGTTCATTAGTGTTAATAAGGAGATGTAATGAATGACATTTTCTCTAATTAGTAGATTGGTTTAGTTAACTTAAAAAACTACATTAATATTTCAGATGAATATAATATCCAATCTGATCTAATAAATAGATAAAATTTTCTAATACCGAAAAACCTATTTGCACATTATCTTCAACTAGGGGACCAATTTGATTAATTTGAAAATGAGAGGGACTCAATTACACGTAAGCCCAAACTAGAGGGATCTAATTGCTATTAACCCTAATTTAAACTATATATAATGTAAAAATAGAATACTGAAAGATAAGTTTTAGGTTGTGTTGGTACTCACTATATTAAAATTTACAATAAACATCGTCACTTAATTAAGAAATTCGAGTAATAACACATGATTCTATGCATGCTGTTGAAAATTCATTTTCCAGTCATCCTGAGTTTGACAAAGATCAACCCCAAAATTTATTAGGTCATATTGCTCAACCTGAACCTAGATCAAAACTTAAATGGCTTGACTGAACTCAAAATTCTAGTTCAGGTCAAGTTGTCAAGTTGGATCCAAGCTTGACAACCCTACTTTATCTGTAAAAGTCCTCTCTTGAATTCGCTTTCAACCTCTTTCTCAAAAACGATATCCTCTTCAGCTGGTGCACATCAACTCCAAGAGAAGACATAATGTCACATAGAAACAAATCACCTCTTTCTTACCACTTCATTATCTTATTTAGTTCCTTCCAAACATCAAGTGTTAAAAGGAAAGAAGAGAAATTTGTATTAAGCTGAAAAGCAATCAAGGGCATTCCGACTATGGTGAAGTAACAACCAATTGAGCAAAGAGAAAGGAAAACCCAACTTTCATCAACCCATTTTCATTGAACTCTTCTCGAGAAAGGATGCATCATAAAGAGCTTCACTAGTCACGGATCAGAAAATATGGGGAATAAGGCTATTTTTGGAGCTAACATAATCTATTAGAACTTTAGCTTGGCAGGATGCAAATGAAAATAAATGCAGAAAGCATTACTCACGCTCTCCAGAAACATGCATAGATGAAAATATGTGGGCAGTGCCTCCAGAGTTTTTAACGGATTCAACAAAATTCACATACTTCTGCCTTGTCGAGACGTCTGCATTTCTGCAAATGATAGCATTCAAGGACAAGTTGGAACCTACAAACCATAGTTGATAGCAATCAAATGACAAAATATAAAGCCTTGCGTTGAAGGATTATTTAGATCCTGCACAGAGCTGGAATCAACTTGAAAATGGTTGAATATATGATCTAATTCACTAAGCCAAACGATAAAAGCTACTATCAATCTATTTCAGTTTGCACACACAAAAATAAGGTAATTAGATCACTTTTCCCATGCCTACTCGTATCAAGTGAGTCCAGTTATCAAATGAGTCAGACAAAGGGAAACCCTTTCAGTCTTCATGTACCAAATAAGAAGAAAAAAAATGACATCCAACTGATGACATTTGATAAGAAATTATAAAACAAAGATTATAAACAAACAAGGGTCTTAAACTAAATCCCATTCAAATTTTATACATCTACAGAAGCATTATTCAGGAGAATATGCATTGAGTAAGCCCTTTTTTATTTTATAATTGGTTTTCAAACAGATTATTATCATGGATGTTGCAAATTAGAAAAACCTTACTTGAAAAGACTATCAGTTATCAGAAGAGTCTGAATAGCCATACGCTCATGGGCTACTTCAACATGCCTAGGGCCATAGCATGCACGGGCAGTGTCCTGTGAAGCACTTTAAAGAAGATTAGGATAGAAACATAAAGAAATAAATTTCACTTGGCCGCACAAACCATATGGTTCATCATTATCTCACAATACCATAACACAACTAAATGTACAAGGTAGGGAACTTTCCTAGTAACCCAAGCCAGCCCATGATATTTCACTCACATACCTAGCAAAAGGAAAAATTCTAACAAAAAGAAGCAACTATAACCATATCAATGCACCTCAATTTTCAGGCCACCCGCACACTACAAAATATTATTGGTCTACAACCATCAGAATTAAAACAAAAAAAATATACTCAAAATATGCTCCATTTTAATATCAAATTTAGGCAAGATTTGCTGCATATTACTTGATGCAATACAACCTATTAATTCTTTACATCCTATGAAGTACCGATACTTCATGAAGCCTAATACATCTGTATTATATTCGTATCAAACACCGATACTATCCGACACTCTACTGATACGTATCCGATAAGCTACGGGATTATCATTCTTTATTTTTTAAAAATCGGATACTTATCCAATACTTGTCCGATATTTTTCAATACTTCTAGTTAGAGAAACAATTTGGAACAATTAGTTCGGCTCCCATAATAAATAGTTATACAAATTCTCATACATAAAACACAACTCATGTATAGACACGAACATTAAAATTGAGAAAGAGGTACAATAGGCTCACACAATTGGGATCGCAAAGAATTTCACGCACCTAGTATTTCGATGGTAGAAAAAGATTTGAAGTTTGCAAGCTATTGCGTCATCTACTTTAGGTCTTACATATACCAATAGTGTTGCTTTTCAACCTCAATCGATATGTCTTTACTTTTGTTAGATGCCGATTATATTTTTTCTTTACCTTAATCTCGATAAGACTTTGGCCTTTTTATTTTATCTATTTATTACCAAAGACTTTGGAGAGAAGAGAGTATGCATCTACTTTGATTAGGTTAATATATCTGAAATCGGGTCACAACATTTGTATTATTATTAATTGTATGTCGTTTGTATCAAGTTAATTAATTTAAATTGAATTTAAATTGAAACTCAATCTAATCTACTAATATATATTTAAACTCTTGTTTTAGATAATATGTGATAGGTTGGGAAGCAATTAAATAAGCTTTATGACATTATTTTAAATTTAAGAATTTTTAAAATTCAATAGTTGTTGAACGATGTTTTTATTTTTTCAAATTGGATTGTCCATTATACTGCTTTTAGTGCTACCGGAAACATTTAAAAAATCTATAAGTAATTTGGAAAAAGTTTAAAGAATTTTTTTGAAATTTATATCAATATGATGTATAAGTCATTCTGATTTACTACAAAGCTACATCTCAAATGTGAAAATATGACGTATTATATACACATATATATCAGTCGTATCCTGACTTATTCATTTTTCACTTTTTTTAAATTTATCATATTGTCGTATTTATATCGTTGTATCGTACTCGTGCTTCATACTTTACATCATTATAGCAGTCATGGACATATTTAGAATTCGATTGATCTTAGCAAATTTGAAACAAGTTACTTGAAAGCCTTCTAAAATAAGGCTTGAAATTGAATGTAACATCCGAGAAAGAGAAAATATTTGTACTTCAAGGTTCTTCAGTCCTTTTCTTATGTCTAGCAAGAACAAACAGATAAAGGGTTCTTGTATGATTGGTATCTACTGATTGCAACAAACACATTGCATTGCTAGGTCATTACACTACTAACACTCATATTTTCTCCTAAAGCAAGTAGAATTTGTTATTTATCCACTCACCTGTTTCTTCTCTTAAATCTTCTATTATCTTAATATTTCTCTCTTCTATTAAAATTCACCTTTTCTCCTAACCTCCTGAAAAGTTTCCTTACACATTCTTTTGTTGAATCTTCTATATTTATGGCTCTACATTACATATACACGAAGCTACCCTGGTTTGCAGAGTTATTCTTGTAAGGAAACTTACATTTGAAAGCATGTCAAAGAAATCCTTTAAGGCTCGAACCTGAAAATACAGAAGCAGAATAACAATAAATAAAAATTTTTTAAGCTTAGTCCAATGCAACTTCAATGTCAGGTACCTCCTGTGCTGCTTTCGTATCTTTAATTAAGGTCATGATACTTGGGACACCCAATACCTCTTTCAAGCTATGCCTGTGATTCAAATAAGTAGACATCTCTAATAATGAAGTGAAAAAACAAGAATAAGAAGCTAAAAGACATTGCATTTATCATTCTAAATCTCCAGAACAAACATTAGCTACAGCCAACTGCAGCAAATGCATGCAAATGCTATATATTTATCTGGAATTTAGTCTTCATTTACTCAAATTTCATCCTCACAACCACAGATTACGAAAGTTTGGTCAATCCCACGAACAACCTCAGTAGACATCATCTGGACATCCCTTACTATATAACAAATCATCTTCCAAAAACTCCAACTCATTTTGTAAGCTTTTCAAATTCATATCAATTGCGAGGACATCTTAAATGAATGAAATTAAGCATGACTAGTGAGTACATCATGCCATCATCCCTTCAATTTATTCGAGGCAAATGCTATAGTCGACAATGAAATCTCACAATGCGGTATCATTCTCAAATGATGAGCAGAAACAGATTTGGCAAATTAGCATGTTTCATTTTTCTGTGAAGGTTTGATTTCCCTGTTTCGACTCCTTAAGTTTATTATCCACTATCACAGGTTAACTGAAAACCTAAACTATTTTGAGATTCTTTCAGATTCTTGGTGATATTGTAGTCATGATTGCTCAATTCCATGAGATATTTATTATCATCTTGATCAAAACTTCTATTGGGTTATTTAATTGTAAGGATCCCATATTACTAAATACCTTAGTTCTAATTAAATGAAAAAAGCCTTCCCTAAACTAAGTAGGTATATATCTATTTATCTCGGTACTGAATAGGTAAATTTCTATTATCTCGATCAAATTTTCTTTCATATTGTAAATTGATCTGTCTGAGGGACTGTATTGTTGTTACTCAATTATTTTAAGAATACATTGTTGATGTCTCTTATGATTAGATGCTATTTATCTGTTGATATCTAAAAGAAGATTGCAACCATATTGTCCCGCATTATGATTATATTTGGTATCAGAGTAAGGTAAGATACGGTACATTGAATCCCAATGTGTAATTAGAGCAGGAGGATGTCCTGGACCACTAATGCTAGTGGTATGCCATAAGATATCTGAGGGACATAAAGTTTGCTAAGATAGTAAGCTTACCATGCAAGACAGCCTCTTCATTCACAGCATTGATGGTCTACGCCAATGGTAGTGGTTGGAGCTGATCATGTTTTGGGACAAATTTAAGACAATCATGAGAGAGATGTAACCTTGGTACTTATAGTAAATGACTGCGAGATCAATGGCAGTGTTTTTCCCATGGAATGTGTAATATGACTAAACATAATGCAAAGTTTGATGAATATTTGATGCGGTGAGGGGAAACAAATAGCCCCACCTCAACTTTATCATGATTATAAGCTGGATTGCGGGAAGACAATCGGTGAGAGCTATGGTTGCATTGTGTCACCACACTTAAGGAGGCATACAAGATAGCCTAAGATTACTAAAAGTTCCAAAGACCGATTGCTCCCCAATATATTGACCTCCCCAATAAGGGAAACATCCTCGAGAACAAGGCCAACCGCAACCCCTATCAATCGTCCTCAAGGAATGATAAACGTAAAGCAGTAGTCGGTGAGTCAACATGTGGCAACACCTGACTTCTTGTTTCGGTGTTAGAGATTTAGTTATACTGTTGCCACGTGTGCCTCGAAATCTCAGTAGGTTCTTGATGATCTCCTTTGCCTACTATGGATGGAAAACCAACTTATGTCGTTGACGCGACAAGTTTAGTGAGGATAAGGAAGCCATTGTCAGTTATGTTATAATATAGGTTTCAAGAAGGAGCCAGATTGGAGTGTTTACGTGTGTCATGTCACAACCTAAGGAGAATAAGGACTGACAAGGGACATCAATCTTTTACAACTTCATCAAGATTAACAGGAAAATATGCAAGAATATTGTTGATAGAATTTTCACCAAGACAATATCTAACATTGGACTCACTTTGATCATCTAAGACCTCATCAAATTACTTGGGTTGCTTCCTCCATTGAGATCAAGCATCACCGTTGAGTCCTCACTCGCTTTAACTCCTATCAAGATGAGATTTGATGTAATGTGTCACCGGTGGTGGTTGGTAGTATGATCCTTGGTAAACCATGATTATTTGATTAGGATGTCACATTCTATGGTTGTTCAAACTCCTGCACGTTTTCATACAATGTGAATATATTGTGAACAATCCCTCCATGCCCCAAATCCAAGTAATCCACAAGCGTACAGCTGTAGTCTAGAAGCAGTATGAGTGAAACAAGGAGCTTCACCTAATTAGAGAAAGATCACAAGTTAACTACATTTGTGTTGTTACTACCCACGACATTAGTGCAAGTGAGATTGAGGCCTTGTTTTGGTCAAAGCTCAAAAAAGACCAACAGTTATTTTATGAATATTTCAAATTTATTAAAAATTTTAAAAACTTTATTTCACATCCAATATAAATTCTAACATTAATACTCAACTTTATTTCACATCCAACACAAATTTCAATACTAAAATCATCTTTGTTTCACATCTTACACGCCTCAAAAAATTTTAAAAAAAAATATTTTTCATCAAACTTCTAAATTAATATACTTTCTCTCTTACCCAAAAATAACTGTCTAATCAAATAAGCTCTAAGAGAGAGATCATGGAGTATACTAAATTGAAAAGTCAAGTTGATGAACGAATAAAGATACATGAGACTGTAAGAGGAAGCCTAGGCCCTTACGCTATACCAACATTTTTTATCTCTATGAAAGATGGCTCATGAAATATGTACATGGATAATCATGCCATAATCAAGATTACTATAAAGTATTGCTTCTCGATACCTAGCCTAAATATGTTGGACACAACAGCCGAAGCCACGACATTCTCGAAGAATGTTTTCAAGTTCAATGACCTAAAGAATATGCCTACCATTAGATAAGGATTAGGCATGAGGACGAATGGAAGGGGGCATGGCTCATACAAATGATTGGTCATACCCTTTGAACATTTTAATGCCCTTATGTGCTTGATGATACAAGTAATATGATAACTTAGGCATTTTCGTTGTTGTGTACTTTGATGACATCCTGATTTACAATCGGATTAAGGAATATCACTTAGACCACTTTCGTGAGATCTATCGAGTCCTTATGGCAATCCTTTACGGGAACTTGAAGAAGTGGTGTTCATCACAAATTTGTTTTATCAAGTTCGTAATCTTCATTGAAGGTGTTTCAGTTAACCCCGAGATCGTACGAGCCATCTTTGAATGGCCAAAGCCTTAGAATATTTATAACGTCCATAGCTTTCATGTTTTAGCTACTTTTTCAATGATTTATCCAGAGCTTTAACACTATCATGGCCCCTATTACCGACAATATTCATAGGGAGCTTTTGAGTGCATGAAGATTGAAAACTGAAGCAAAGACTTGCATGTCCGCAACTTTTATGTTGCGAGTCTCTGACATTTCTTAGGTCTTTAAGATATCCTGTGATGCCTCGAGAGTGGGAAAGGGCATTTCTTTAGTGAAAAGTTAAATAAGTTCAGACAAAAATGCTTGATCTATGATAAAAAACCCTAAGTTGTAGATCAGGCACTATACTATTGGATGCATGATTTCCTACCCCATAAACTTCATCCTCTACTTGGATCATGAGTCTCTTACATACCTGAACTCGTAGAAAAAATTCAATTCCAAACATGCAAAGTGGGTTGAGCTCCTTTAGTACGCTTTCGTGCTAAGCAAGAGTTGAGAATCAAGTAGGAAATGCATAAAGTCAAGTCTCCCTATTGTCCACGATGACAACCGAGATTCTCGCATCTGACAAGCTCGACAAAACCTATGAAGATTATCCCAACCTTGGGATTATTTACGCGACCCTTTGCATTAGTGCATCAAGTGATTATCCAAGTTTTTTATGACCGGACGAATACTTATTTCAAGATTGTAGTTTATGTTTACCCTATACTTTCTGATTGGAACTTCGTACAAGTGGTTTAACTGGTCATTTTGAGTAAATCATGACCATTGAAGCCGTTGAAGTCCAATTCTACTAACCGAGTTTGAAAAGGGGTGTAACACAGATTGTATCTCAGTGTCAAACTTATGTTGAAAAACATTAGATATAAAATACTAGGGTTATACACACCTCTTCCTATTCCCCATCATCCTTGGATGGATATGAGCATCGATTTCATCCTTTGCTAAGTACAATTCCATTTGTGTCGTAGTTAATAGGTTTTCTAAGATGGCAACATTACAAGTTACTTAAGTGTATGGTTTCGAACAAGGATGCAAAGTTTACTAGTTATTTTTTGAAAACCATTTGGCATCTCCAGAAATCAAAACTGAAGTTTTCCACTACTTATCAACCTCAGATGGTTAGATTGAGAAAGCCAACAGAAGTTTGGGTAACCTACTTAGTTATCTCGTGGGAGAGATGGGAAGACTGATATCTAGTTATACCTAAGGTAAAATTGGCATAAAAATAGTCTCCCAATAGGAAAACTAATGCGAGTCAATCTGAGATCACATAGTTATAAACCTAGGACCCTTATAAAGCCCCATTCCTCTGGCAATATATAATAAAGCCTCTGAGTCTGCATAATCATTCGTACATGTTAAGCATTTGCATAAGAAGATCATTGATTCTTATAAAAAATGGTAAATGCACATTAGAGTTCAAGAATTTTTTGAGGGTGATAACATAATGATTTAGGTAATGCCTGAATGATTTCCTTTGAGAGTCCTTAAGAAATTGCAAGCTTGTGGAATGTCTATTTATAATCTTAAAGAAAATTGGGTCTAATGAAGATTAGTGCAATTTTAATATTTTAGATCTAGTGAACTAAAAAAAGCCAATACCATTGCCTAATGATCCATCTGAGCCATCTCCCTCCTTGAGAGTAAGACCACCCATGAGTGTCCACTTACACAGTCTTTTTTAAGAGCAAATTGCATAAATTATCGATGAACATATTATCTCAAGTCAAAATCAAGGATATCTAAGGTATTTGGTTTGATGGATAAGTTAACCTCCAAAGACAAGCATAGTGACTTGATTCCCATTTGTTGGAGAGAATCTACAAAGTTGATCCCTACTCGATGGGGTCGAGCTTTTCTCACTTACGGATTGTTGGTGCGACACCGTGATATTAGGTCGTCTATTCACTCTAAGTAAATTCTATAACCAATAAATGAGGTCTCATTATGTGACCACGATCTAGATGAATGGATAAGTGAATGATAGATTTGACAAATTGGCATGATTTGTTGTCGATTAGCATGAATGGAGATTGCCCCCATTATTGTTGTTCATTTTGAACACGAATTTTTAAATTTTAGATTGATTTTATTTGTCGTATACTTTATTTCTTTTTGGGACATTAGTCTTTGATACGTTGCAGTTTGTTTCTAATTTTGCTTCCATAACTTGTAATTGGGTTTATGTGAGGCCTTGAATTACTGTAATAGTTTTCCCGTTATTCTTGGAATGAAATTATATTTAAATTTAAAATTAGAGTGTTAAATCCTAGTAAATGAAGGGTTAGGGCTTTGGATAAGAATACCTAAATAAACTAACATAATTAAGGTAATTTTCCTAGCCTTTCCTTAAACTCTTTGTGCTTATTGACTTAACCTAATCTTTTAGTTCACAAAGGATATCCATAGCTCAACACCATTGGCAGGTGAACTTGCTCAAGTCTCGCACCCTGTGTCATCCCATGTTGAATTGCCTCACCACCACCAAGGTCTGCCGGCTTGTTCGTGTAATGAGCCTAACTCACCTACATCTATCATTTGCATTGTCACCTTCACCAATGTCGTAACCTCACCAACAATTTATATCGATGTTGTCATCAGTCCTAGCTTCCACTCCACCCATGTTGCACCCTATTCATCTGCAGCCACTCCATCAGCCTATGACTCTGTGCCACACTTCCAGCAACCTGCCTTTCACATAGTCTTCACGTAACTTTGTCTCAATTTGCGCTCTGCGGTCGACAATGCCTCCTAACTCACACCAGTGAACCACTTCTATTCACAAAATCATACCCTTTAGTTACATTTGCCTTCGTCCACACCTTCATCGTTCACCATTCCCACTAAACCAGGTAGCATCTTTAGTCGTGTCCACTTTGATCGCACTGTCATGTGACCTAAAGTTCTCCTCGAGGATCAACTACTATCCTGCAATCATGTATGTTCAATTTCTCTATTATGACTCTCAGTGAACCATGTTTTGCTAGCTCAGATAAACCAAAACTCTAATATAATATCTCCGGTTGCTTTCGTATTCTTGTTGATTTTACTATAGTCATGATTGCTCGATTTGTTCAATATATTTATAACAGTTGCTAATTCTTGATGACTAACTTGATATGGCTTTCGAGTCATGTTTAAGACAAAGCCAACTCAATTGAATTGAGTTTAAGTCAACTCAAAATAAAATATTATATAAATGGATAGTCTTTCTTCCTATTTCCCATCTCAGAGCATCGCATCTACGCTTCAGGCCTCATCACCTCCTCCTTGAAGCTCCCATCACCTGCATGTTTCAACCATACATGAGGCTGCAGGGTGCTTTAAAACCTCAGGCTACATGATCTAACGGGCCAGCAAAAACCGTGGTACTCATCACAATGTGCTTTTAAAATAAAATTATTTTTAATAAGAGCCAGCTCAATTTTTTTCCAGTACTCAAAAACAATTTGTCAACAAATTTTGAGTCAATTCAATACAAATTTGAATTAGTTGTTTGCATTCATCCGAACTCACCCAAACTCAACTTGTTCACAATAAAAAAAAGGTATACATCACTCTAAGGGAAGCATTTAAGTTGCTTACCTATAAACCTCAAAATCAATCTGAATCGCACATGCGTTATTAGCCATATGTAGGACACAACCTAAGGGACTTATATTGACGTTACAATCCTGAAAATTTGTGACTAACCAAATGAGCCTGATAAGTTTACACATAATAGAGGTTTATTTTTCTAATCAAATTACATTTAGTTTCAAGGGATCTCCTTTAGGCAAATTTTCAAGGAGCATACACAATATTAGATGGTAGTGTACATGAATTCGGATGATTACCCACAACATAAGGGATGTTAGCTAAACATTACATCAAAACATTTCATGATTAGCTTCCATGCCTTCGGAATTAGCTAGCAACTTATACAATACAAGACCTCAAGAGACTTATACTGATGTTACGGTCCTGAACTAAAAACAATGGAAAAATTTGTGATTTACAAATGAACCTGATAATTCTACATATGATACAGGTTTATTTTTCTACTCAAATTACAATTCTTTCAAGGGATCACCCTTTAAGCATAAAACAATTATACGTCATACTTATTAATCAACTTGAATAATAGTAGAGGTTATTTTAAATAAAATTCCTGCGTTAGATTATGTATCGGCAGCTCAGTATAATAATACATTTGTCCCTATGATCCTATTTAGGTAAATCCACGCTAGCAAATAATGGGAATTTTGGATCAATCAATGAAAATAACAATCTACATGTAAAGTTGCTTCAAGAGAGGGGAGCTCACTTGTAACCAGACGTAGAATGTGCAAGAATAAGGCGCGACTTATTCTCAATGATTTGTCTCAGCGCACGTCTTTCTGCTTCTAATAATAAATAATCACGAAATTGATCCTATTTCAAAACCAACTGTCAAAAATTTCAAAGAGTAATTGAGTCCCAACAAGAATTTAATTATGAAGAACAGTATTATTTTTTGAGTGATGATAACATCATGCACCAACAAAATTTCTTCCATGCTACTAGCTCATTTAGGAATAGTTTAATAAAGAAAGAAAGAAAAAGTCTTCAATTAAAGTATAATTTCTACGCAATCCAAGCATGCGTGGCATGGATCGATTCATGACACTCCAATTTGTATCAACGAACGTCAAAAGGCTATTCTAGCATAACAACTTTGAGATATAGAAAGTCAACAAGCTTGACCTGAGAGGTACTGTGAATCAGTGATGTAAATGGAACAATCTTAGGCTCTGTTTGGTAATAAGAAAAAAAAGAAGATGTAGTTGGAATTTTTAGCCATTTTTGAAAAATGTGTATGATGTGAAATAAAGTAAGTTGGTTATATTAAAAATTGTGTATGATGTGAAATAAAGTTGATTAATTTATTGAGAATTGTGTTGGATATGAAATAAAGTGATTGTTTAATGTTGGAATTTGTGTGAGATGAAATATAAAATAATTTTTTTAAGTTTTTTTAAAATAAATTTAAGATTTTGGTGATGGGTAATTTTAGCCATACTTTTTTGGCCATTGCCAAACAGAGCCTTAGGACATACAAATTATTGGAATCACTAGCTAACAGGGTAGAGGTATTGTCTGCCATGACCCAACCCATACTGGATCTCATAATTTTATCTCTCAAAAGACTACATGTTAACATGGCCCCTCACATGTAGGCCCAAAGAGCTCTCCCACCCTTTCAGATGTGGGGTAATTCAATCCCGCCCATTATTCAAAGAATGGTACGAAGAAGCAAAGAGATTATTGAGACAATATTTGCAGAAGCAATGACTATAGGTTTAAATGAGTAATGTAAAAGGCTTAAATACTACAGATGGAGAGGGAGAAAGATACTTACAAAAACTAAAACACAACTAAAGAAACAATGAAATATTAAACTATAGAATATAAAATTTTTCCTTGTCAGAAACTTTAAGGTTAAGTTTTTTGGTAGGTTGGTTACCAGAGATTTAACAAAGCATAACAAGCAACATAACATTAAAAATGAAATATTAAACTATAAAAATACAAAAATATTCTTGGACATAACCTTTAAACTTAAGCTTTTAGGTGAGCCGATTACCAAACAATTTTTTTTTTTTGATTTCACCCTTTTGCACCACAATTTTCCCCACCCAACTTATAGACATTGTGAAGAATTCTTAATGTGGGGTTTGGAGAGAGAGGATGTCACTCCAATGTGTGTGTGTGTGTGTGTTGGGGCAATGGTCCTTGCCGATTTGCAGGTTAAATACTAAACAACAAAGCATGGGATAGGCATAAATGTGACAGTTGAGATTTCTCACAATAGGTTTTATGAAGAACAAAGCAATCAAAGAAACTACACATATACATTTCAGGAGTTCTAGCACAATGTACCTTCGTGAAACCTGGGCTTGCAATCACAACACAATGTACAACCTTAAAATTAACATGCTTTAACACAGCCTGAGTAAAGTCATATTAGATGGCATGAGATTCTAAACAAAATAAGTTAAGAACCTCCATCCAAGAGGAAGAAAGGATGTTAACCAGACTCACCTGCAAAACATTCTCAAAGAACTTTTTCAGAGCCTGCAAATTGAAGTTATCAATCAATTAGACCAAACTCTAGCGATTATAATGCTTTGATGAAAAAGCTACAGCATACAGATTCATAACCAGCAATAGCTGGACCATGCTTCCTTGGAATTGATGTTTCAATTCGGGATTGAGTAGTTGTCATGCTGCTCAGAACAACCAAGAAGATAGAAAAATCATGTGTTAGTTAATTCAAAGAATTAACAGGAGTATCTTATTTCATAGAAAACAAATACTTTCATGCCAAAACTAGATAAATTTATTTTCTTA
The DNA here is from genome assembly GCA_002786265.1 of Apostasia shenzhenica. Lineage (NCBI taxonomy): Eukaryota > Viridiplantae > Streptophyta > Magnoliopsida > Asparagales > Orchidaceae > Apostasia > Apostasia shenzhenica. Next base: position 794,829 of record KZ451923.1, read on the forward strand.
GTTCATGTACGAGTTAAGCAAGAATAGCCAATACTAAATCATGGTCCATAATATTAAATGTTCAGCATGACACCGCAATCCCAGTAGCTAATAGATGGACATCTTAAGTACATGTCAGCATGTGAATGTGAATAAAGTCAACCAACAAATGAGATAAAATATGTTTCCTTCAGCTAATAGTTAAGGATTTATATCCATCACTCATGTATATTAATGGAGCCATAAAGTACTATTCCATTCAACAAGAAACAAGCTAGTGGAACTCAGGTAATAATACCGGAATGAGAAATTGGTAATAATGGAATCACATAATAACAAGGCAGAATTTTAAATTCTCAAATATCTTTCTTTTCCTTCTCTTGTCTCTCCATATTCTATCAATTGGCCCAGATATATGCCTAATAAAGCAGTTGACTAGCTATACAGCCTTATAACTAAATTGCAAGCCACATAACTGACAACAAAATCTTATCATGTTCAAATATGTATCAAGGGGGCATCAAAAGAATAAAAGAAATATGGAATCTCAGTGAAGGTTATAAAGTAACAAAGGACGCCCCAGCACAAACAGATGTATCCAAGACACAGCTTTAATTTGATTGATTTTCTTTGCTTTATAGTGATGCAAGACAAAAATATGAAATTATATTTTAGAATTTAAATTAGCAATATTGATTAGAGAATTATTAAATTAAGCACAAAATATTTTCTAAAATAAATTATATCATAAATAAGATTTTTTAAATTCACAAATTATTTCATTTTAAAATTAAATTAAATGGATAGTTGATAAATAATAATTTACAAAATTAGATTAAGGCGGGTCAAATTTAATTTTAAGGCATCAAATCCGAGGTTCAAAAATAATTAGGTTCCCCCATAATATAGTCTAACAATAATTAATATCTCTTAATTGAAATTTGAATGTCTTGATTTAGAACTAAATCAAATAAACAAAGTTAAAAAATATAATTTCAATAAAGTCAAAACCAATAATTAAATGATTCGGTAAAAATATTCACCTATAAGCTAATTCGATCAAATCAGCTGCGAGTAGAGGCAAGGATGGATCGCGCGTCAAATGCAAGCTCGCGCATAGCTGGTGCTTGGGCATGTGCAGGAGCCGATTAGGTGCAATCTAGCATGTGGCACAACTCGCGAAGGCTGGCGTGATTACGCAGTTCATCTACATGTGACAAACAGCGTAAAAGGCGAGGTTAGGCTGGCTGAGCGGGAGATGTATCCCACACAGGGTTGTGTAGGCAGTATTGTGGAGGTGAGATGGCAAGCACGACGAGCCAGCAAACCAAGCAGAGTCGAAAGCGAGGAGCTGAGCAAGGAAGCCACAGGGAAGTCAGTCCACGTGAGGCGCTGGCGCGTGTGGCGTCCCATGGTCGTAATGAGATTCTGCCAAATGCAACTCATATATAGAGCCATGTGGGGGAGTGCGGGCAGTTGGGTCTCACAGACTCGGCGAGCAAGAAAGTCAAGCTTGACAGAATTAGCAGTGCAGAGATCCGGCCAGGCGCTGCTTCGGTTACTGAAGTCGGAGCATCACCCACGCAAGTGGCGCGAGTAGAGGGTCAGGCAAGGCCGCACGGAGTGATGCGGAAAGGAAGCAAATCTAATGTGCAGCCTCAATAAGATCAAATTGGAAGGGGAGACAAGATTGAGAAGAATAAAAGGAAAGTTTTTTGAAAATAAAAGGATAACTAGAATCATTTGACGATTCTCACCTAAGGCTAACTCTCATATTTTTGTTCACTAGAATATCGACGCTTAACTCGGATCTAAGTTTTGAGAATACACAAACCCCATTTCATTAATCATTAGAACTATCACACTGCTGGGCATCTCCTATTCATACAGATCCTAATACATGAAACAGAAATTATGAACTAAATGTAGAAATTAAGATACCAAATACACCTAAAACAACAACAACAACAATAAGCAAGCATTTATCCCATTAAGTGAGGTCGGCTATAAGAATTTTTTGTTTCCATTACACCTTATCAGTTAACAAATCCTCATTTAGCTCTTAATGTGTAAGATCGTTTTTATAGTTTCTTAACATATCTTTTTGTCTCTATTCCTTCTTTTGCATAAACAAAATCAAATAACCCAACTTCTATTGCTGAAAATTCATTTGACCTATGATTTATATGTCCAAATCATCTAACCTAACTCATTCATAGTTTATCTTTAATTTGATATTACTTCAACTTTCTCGCGGATATACTTATTTCGCATTCTATCTTTTCATGTATACCTACACATCCACCTTAGCATCCTCATTTTTAAAATACTTATTTTATTTATATATTTTTTTTATAAGTCAGTATTTAGCATCATATATTACCGCAAATTCTACAATTATTTTACAAAATTTACCTTTCAAGTTTGAATAAAAGTTTTCTATCACATAACACACAAATCTCTCTACTTTATCATTCTGCTTAAATCCTACTAATGATATATATTACTATTCATTTCACTGTCATTTTATGTGATTGATCTAAAATATTTAAAGCATTCACTATTATAAATAATTTGATCATCAATTATCACATCACTAATACATGTATATGTTGCTTGACTAAATATGTACTTCATATATTTAATTTTCTATATATTAAGACGAAAGCATTTAGACTGTAAATTAAAAAAAAATTAGACTGTAAATTATTCTACCATAACTCGATTTTTACCTTAGCCTCATCTCAAGTCTTATCAATAATAAAAATATCATTCGCAAAAAGACCTCAAAATCAATGAAAAAATATATGAAATACAAATAATAACTCGTTTATACATGTCTTTAATAACTTGATAATAAATAGTGCAATTTTCTTTCTTTTTTAAAATTTTTCAAAGCATTTTTTAGGACTTTATCATAAATTTTTTTTAATTAATAAAAATCAAATGCAAATATGCTTTTGTCTCCCTAAAATTCTCCATTAATTCTTTCAACAAATGAATATCTTTCGTAGATCAACCTGGTATAAAACCAAACTACTTCTATGATACGTTAATATCACAATATAATCTAAGCTCTACCCTATCTTAAAATTTTAAAATATGATTTATTAATCTAATAATTCCTCTATAGTTGGCAAATCCTATACATCATTTTTATTCTCGCAAATAAATACCAATATATTTTTATTTTATTTATTTGGCATCCATTTAATCTTCAAGATCATATTATACAATCTGATGGCCAAAACATTCTGTCTCCTATACAATTTTATACATTTATTGGGATGTCATTTGTTCCTATTGCTTTTTTACAATTCAACTACTTTAAAATTTACGAAACTTCAGCTTTACTGATATGATGGATGTAAGTAATTTTACTTTCTTTTTGAATATTGAGTTCAATAAAATTAATCATATTCGTATAATTTTTATTAAAAACTTTTGAAAGTAACTCATCCATATATATTGGATTTTTTTTTTGAAAAATGCTTTTTGGTCTTTATCCTTAATGCAATTTACTTTAAGTCTCTAGTTTCCATATCTTTTGCCTTGGCAATATTCAAAACCACGACATAGTTTGTATTGCATCTCTACGTATAATCCAAAATAGCGTTTGCATCTTTGGTTTTGTGAAGATTTGCCAACGTCAAGCTCCCTTTCAAGCATCACCGCTCTAATCAAACTGTTCGCGATAAAGTGCGCAGTAGGGATCTTTTGTTTCTCCATAGCAGCCCAATGAAGAATGTCTCTTGTTAGGTTGCTATATCTACAAATGGAGGTGGTCTATGTACCATCTAAACTCCAAACAATTGCATAAATTTGCTTTTATCCCTGCATGTTCCTGAAATAAGCTCCACAATTGTTGAAGGGCCTCATCTTGAATGTTGATGAATGTTGGCTAAAGGGAGAGATGGGTGTAAAAGCGATTGGTCATCCATAATAAAAATAGAAGTTCCCTCACCATGATCCATATCATCTTATTCATAATAATGTCACCACCCTAGCAGATGTTAACACGTGATTCCAGCGCTGCACCACAGCCATACACGTGGCTCCCAGGTGGCACTAATTTTTTATTTAAATGCTTTTATTCTCGCAGGTCTCAAACCTCGGTCAAACCTCGGCCACATGGGTTCGGTCAAACATCGTCCACGACAATCCAGGATCACCCCTAGCAATATCGATGACAATGTTCATCAGCTGCACCTGTCGCAGTCGGCGTGGTCTGACCGCACCGTTTCCAGTACAGAAAGCTTTTTTCAGACACGCAAATCAAAGATTCGCGTGCTCCATTCCTCATAAATCCCTAGAAATAGTACCAAGATCAAAAAGTCTAGCTCTCTTTTTGCTGCTTCTGGCTCCCCCAATGGCCGACAACGACATGGGATTAGCGTTTGTTTATTCCTTTCCATCCCGAAAAATCAGGACGGGGTTGCTCTGTCCGTTGCCTATAAAAACCCTTGAACAGGCTTCGAACCGAGGATGGTTCTTCCGAGGAACAGAATCCCTCTTTTATCATTTTTGTAAACGAGAACTCGAGATAAAAGAAAGCTCTCTCTCTCTCTTTCTCTCTTTCTCTCTCTTTCTCCCATTAGCTCATTATACTGGTCTTTTCGACTACTCTCTTCCTTTCTCTAGTGAAATTAGTTCTCACTGACTGCTCGGTGAACATAAGGGATTTCTTCCCTGAACCACCTTAAACACTTGCGTGTTATTCTGGATACATATTATTCTCATCTAAACAGGCTTAACTCACTGCGCGTCGCCGTCTCTCGGAACTCTCCATTCTCCTCTCTTCTGGGACCCCCTGTTTCCCACGTCAACAGCAGATAACCTTCCAAATCCAAGAATCACTTTATTTTGCCTCAGATGTTTGTATTTAGTTACCATATTTAGCTCTAAAGCTATCTCTTCAAATGCAAGCACAATCACTCATAAGCTTGGCAGCATGTTTAGCAACCAAGTGATTTGTCCACTTTTTGAAGTTGTGAATTCCAGGCTCTCCATGACTCTTGGGCTTGCGGACAACCTCCCAAGCAACATATTACATAGATTTGCTTTTCAACTCTCCGCTCTATAAGAAACTTCTAATTAGCTTCTCTGTAGCTTCCAAAAGATTCTTGGAAACATATAGGTGAAAGATCATAAGCCAGCATGGAAGTGAGCACACTGTTAATTAATGTAATTCTCCCAACAAGAGCATGCTTTCTAACACCTCCAGATGTGATGTGATTTCTAATGGCCATGATGATGGAGTCAGAATCAATTGTGCTCGGTTTATGCTTAGAATGGGGATGCCTAAATACCGCAATTTCTGACTTTCATGCGTCGTATATCTTCTTTCGATAACTGCTTTTTTATGCCTGGGAGTATTGTACTGAAATAATGGAGGATATATGGAGGTTTACCACTTGGCCTGAAACAGCACAATTTTTTTTTAAACTTAAATAGCACAATAGTTGTTCAAAGTAGCCTTTAGACTTTCGACAACAATGGGGGTGGCTTCTAGGAAAAGGACCAAGTCATCTGCAAACATAAGATGAGAATGAGTTGGACCTCGAGCTAATAGTCTAATGCCTGTGATAGTACCCCTTTGAATCTCCTAATGAATCATACATATGATGAAAAGGTGAGGAGATAGTGGGCAGCCCAGTCTAAGTCCTCTTCAAACTACAGTTCACGATGTCCTCTTACCATTGATTAGAAGCGTGGATCTAGGCCTATGAAAACACTTTTTGATCCAATTGCACCATTGATCAAGAAAGCAAAGACCAATAAGCACCTTATCTAAGTCATCCCAATTGACTCTATCATACGTCTGCTCTATATCAGCTTTGATCATCATGAACCCATTCCCAGCTCTTATAGTCTGTGTTCTGTATGTCACTTCTGGAGCAAGAATAAAATTGTCTGCAATATGCCTCCCGGGGATAAAAGCTCACTGCTTAACTACATTGAAGGGGCTAATGTGGTCCTTCAGCTTATTCACCAACACCACTGCTATAACTTTAGAAATGGTAGTGCAAATCACGCTAATGCTCATATACATTACACTGATGCTAATAGAAAGTTTCATGGTGTTCATACAAAGTTTACCCGTATCACATGCTTTTAATACAAGTTTTTTTGTTTAAAATACATAGTGCTTGGATGATAATATAAAGTACAACAATTATTACATAATCTATATTAATTATATAAAATTTCACTCTCATACACAGTATGTTGATATTAATACAAAGTTTCATGTTCCTCATACAAAATTTATTCTGCCACATTCCAATAGTCTTTATGATCATAGAAAGGAGCTCATGCTTATATAAATATACCTTGTTCTCATTGTACTTTTCCCAGCTTAAAATACAAAGTGTTTGGACATTAATATGAAGTACCATTATTATCATATAATCGTACGTTAATCATACAAAATTTCATTAATGCTTATACACAATATAGAGTACACTGATGCTCATGTATTGACATGTAAGTCGCATGGTTGTTCTTCTGTGTTCAAACTTTGTCATCATAGAATGAATGCAATATCTCTGTGTTACTAGTACTTACGAGAAAACTTGTGCATAATGAGGAACAAGCATATGACTTTTATGCTTTTGATTCTAGGTTTAGTGTCCGATAAAGTTACAACTGTTATTCGAGTGGGTACAAAGGAGCTAAGAATTATAGAATTTTTCTGTTTGAGAGTAGGCTATAAGGATAATGAAATGAAAAAGAAGACTTAAAAGCAAAATTTCAAACGTTTAGATGCCAGATGTGATTGCCTAGCAATGGTAAGTTTCAAAGCGGGCTTGGTAACTGGACTGTTGCTAAATTCGTTGAATACAATCATGACCTTGTAGCACTCGAAGAACATCACCTACGCGGATTACATAGATTTATATATGACTTAGATATTTGCATACCATGTGAAAGCATGGAATAAGGACTTTTGATTTATTGTCTTACATTGCTGAGCAAATAAAGGGTGTAGAAAATTTGTGGTTCTCAAATTGTGATGCATATAATCTCATGAATCAAGAATGCATGCGTGACTATCATCTTCAATTGGGTAACTATTGATGCCCTTGTCTTTGTCAGTACCTATACTTTATTCATTACTAGTCGAGCCTATAGATGATAGCTCCTCGTTTTTCAACTTTCCACTTCTTATAGTGTCCAATTTGTTATATATATTCTCAAAAGTTATATTCTTTGTATTACAAACTACTTTCTTGAATTCCTATCAAGCCACTCAATATTTCTCTTAATTTTCTTTATTCTTGCATTTAAATAAGTTTTTATAACAAATCTTCTTCTCATTAATCTTTTTTTAGACATCTTTCTACCACCAAGTATATCTTTATTGGAGTCTTTCTTTTGGATTCTCCTATATTCTGTCACTTTGCAGATGCAGTTAGCAACCATCAACCAAATAAAGATCAATTTTCCCTTCAATGTCCCACTGCCTAAGTTCTAGAACATTTCTCTTAAAGATATATCTATTCTTATTCTTTAGATTCCACAATCAAGTCTAAGGGCACTATTTAGTCTTATAATTCCTTCTCCAACTCTTTATTTTAAAATCTAAAATCATCAATCAATGTTAGGTAGTCAAATATTCACTTAGAATAACTTTACACTCTTTACAATCAAAGTGACCTCATTTTCTTATAAGAATCAATCTATGTTCTTGAATTCTCATTCTTATAAGTGATAATAATCTCATATATTTTCTTAAATAAAGTATTAGGAATCATGAAATCATAAGAGAATTATGGCAATTATTCATTACCCCCAAATTAGATCTAGATCTTCAATTAATTTAGCATTAAAATATTCTTCAATTAATATAAATCACCCCAAATCTGAATCTCCAAATTAGCATCAAATAAATCTGAAAAGAATCATATGCATGATGATAAGTGTCCCCACCATATAGACATAGATATTTTTATTACATCTAAGCTTAAACAACTCTTGCTCGCTTTTCACCACAATCAATTTAGCTTGTGGCACATCACGTATGTGAGATGTCCTGGCCAACGCTTGCCTACTTCCCACCACAATCATCCTAAATTGTAGCACATCACTTACAGAGAATGTTGAAACTTTATCGAAAACCAAATGAGTCATTGCATCATTTTGAAAATTTTACCAATAGCTATTAACCAAACATTAGCCATCAACCTTTCTTATACCTATCCGGGACCAAAAATAGCAATGCTTTGATGGACATAAAAAAGTCAAACTTTAGTCTCTCAAAAACCTATACTTAGATTTACTTTCCACAATAAACTATATTCAAAGTTTTCATTAAATACCTTCTTCCAATGAGAAATAAGTGGGCCAAGCCTTCTTGCATCAAAACAACAGCCAAGTCAGCACTGGCAGTAGGATCTGCAATGTAATGCCATGACAATAAAATATTCCTAATATGTTCAAGGAATTAAAAAGCAAAAAGAAATGACAAATATAATTTTTTCATATAAAAAAACAAAAGGGACTACCAAATAAATGGTGGCAACATAGTCAGATATAAAAATAAGTTACTGCTAAACTTTAAATCATCTTTGTAAGGCTGTGCGCAATTTGCGTTACTTCACTAATTTACAAAAGCAGTATAGCAACCTGCATTAAATATAGCTATAGCATGCAAATATGTGCTAAAACAAGGGGGTGGCATAGATCCAAGTATGAACAAGTTGGTCTCAACTCAAATCGAAGCTATAAATTGTGTCATTTTATTGAAGTCGAGAAAAAGACTTGATTTCAAGCTAATTTTTAAGTTGATACAAGACAGTTAACAAGTGATTGATTTTTCTTATAGCAACCTGCATTAAATATAGCTATGGATTTTGTGTCGTTTTATGACTTCAAGCTAAATTTTGAGTTGATACAAGACAGTTAACGGGTGATTGATTTTTTTTATATAGATATTTTGAGGATCTATAAAAAAAACTGAACACTAGAGAAGAAAGAAATATGTACATGATTTCATTAAAATAAAAGATAGAAAAACTAAAGACTTGACTTAAATAAAATACAAGCATTTTTCAAAGAAAAAGATATCCAATGGATGAGTTATTTTCAAAAAGCTTTTCAATGAAAATTGTGACAATGCGATTGATCTTATTAAACTCAATATCTAAAAAGAAAGTAAATGAAAATTGTGACAATACGATTAATCTTAATGAATGTAACGTCTAAAAAGAAAATAAAAATTACTCTTACATCTGGCATGTCAATAAAATTGAAGTTTAATAAGCTTTAAAGAAGATGAAGTGTAGAAAAGAAATAAAACCAGATAATATTCCAATAGATGTTTAAAAATATATGAGAAAAAGGTGTTTTTTGGCCACTAGATTATTTAATATCATTTTAAAGAAAAATGATATCAAATGAAAAGAGAAAAAATACATTGGAACCTATTTACAAGAATCAAAGTGATTAGTAAGACTAATGATGATATATGATGCTAAATATTGATCTACAATGAAAAAATATAAATATAAAATAAGTATTGCAAAAATGAGAATGTTAACATGAATGAATGGGTATCATGAAATAATAGAATGAAAAATGAGTATATCTGGTGGGGATTTTTCTAGCCTAGTGGGGAGAGAGCTTGCTTGGAACCAGAAGGTCTTGGGTTCAAATTCACATCACTATAATTCTCAATTGAAGTAAGCGAAACTAGAGTATTTGTAGTAGAAAATCAATAAAAAGAAATAAATATATTCGCAAAAAAAATTAGAGTAGCATCAATCGAGGATAATCTCATAAAGAGTCAATTTAGATAGTTTGGACATGTAAAACATAGACCGATTGAAGCTCCAATAAATAAAGTTTGATTATTAATCTCACTTAAGTAAAATGTGAAAAGGGAAACTCAAAAAGGCGATAAAAGACTATAATGAATGATCTTACAGACTTAGAGTTAAATAAAAATTTATTAACTAATAGAGAATGAAAACAAAGAATTTATCTAGTCAACCCACTTAGTGGGATAAAAGCATAGTTATTATTATTGTTGTTATTTAGGAAGAGTTAGTTCATTATCATGAGCTAAACAAAGCTATCCATGTGTTATACACCATATGTTGATTGATAACTAACTTTACAATCTGCATGTGAATGGTTCTAACTAGAGCTGTAAATTTTGCTCAAAACTCGAAGTTGGCTCAAGTTTAGCTCAACTCAATTTTCTCATGACTCAAAGTCAGCTCGCATAATGAGATCAACAAAATTCGACTCAATATTTGTAAATTTGTATTTGTCAAATATTATATTACACTTATATATAATATATTTAAGTAATAAATGTATATTTTACAATTTATAAAGTACATTTTTGGAAAGCATTTAAGTTATTTATGAATGCATACACTTTTAAATTTTAATAACATTGTTGATCGTAATAACTATAATACTGAAATGCATTTTGCAGATTATACAAAGTTGATCACTTACCTTGGATAAACTCGAAACAATGACTCAAAATCGAATAGTTGTAACTCAAACCAAAACAAATTTTAATCAAACTCGAAAAGCAAAAGCTTGAAGTGAAGTCAACTCGCTTGAACTCGACTTGTTTACATCCTTGGTTTTGGTAGAAGAATCATGATCAAATATTTTAGACCAGGTTCAGGTCAATCAGATAACCAAAATTCCTGATCAAATAGGAGTATTACCTACAAAATGAAGCCTGTGCCTTTCACTATTTTTCAAGTGAACACTATTCTAAAATGAAAGTAAAGAGCTTGTGAATCCCTCTATCATATTTCGGGATGGGTTTAGGTTAGTGTGCCTGACCCATTTCAATCCCGATCAGATTTTAGCTGAACTATTTTTCGATAAGGCCAATTTCCAAGTTGAACAAAATCTGACACATGAACCGAAACAACACTTGTACGTTTGCATGTACAGACCATCCTCTCTATTACGAACACTCCATTATAATAAACATAAAACTTCTGCATCATAAATCATTTATACAAGAGATAAAATGTGTCCAATCATACAAGCCATAAATTCATGCATTGTATATGTACATCTATACAAGTGTAGCTTTACATGTTCATATATATATTTGTGTCCAGTGAATTTTGAGTTGAATAAATTTCAATTCAAGCTGATTTCCTTCAAATCGCATTACCCATACTCGACGGGGTCGAGTTCCTCCCACCTGGGGAGAATTAGTGGGGACACAGATCAACATCGAATTGGATGGCTAGGATGACGTCATGTGCTGAATCAAAATTCAAATTCAAATTAATTAGAGCTATTAGAGATTTCCATCTTAGCTTTATTTTGATTTGATTTGATTTGATTTGATTCAGAGCATATCTAGAAGATTTGAAGACTCATCACATTTGGAGCTGATTTTATTTTATTGTAATAGAATTAGTTTCATATTTGCTTTTATTTATTTGGTATTTTATTTCCTATATTTAATATTGTATTTTCAAATTTCTACATGGGATCTCTCTATATAAAGAGGTCGCCTTGCATTGTAAAGGGAATAACATTTGATGAATGGAATTATGTTTGACTTTTCTCAGACCCTAGACTCGGGTTAAGGGGTCGATATTCCGGTGAAGGAAAGGGTAGGGTTAGC
>KZ451923.1:806434-892641 GCA_002786265.1 Apostasia shenzhenica
TTGATAAATTCTTATTTATCATACGATCCAGTTTAATTTTAATTTTAAAATATCTTAATTTATGGGATTCAAAAATCTTATTTATCATATAATTTATCTAGAAAATATTTTTCACTTAATTAAAATAATTTGCTAATCACTTTTGCTAAATATAAATATAAAATATCATTGACATTTTTTTCCGTCCCGCATCAATTTGAGTCCACTAAATTCGAACAGCTTATATTTTCAAACATAATTGTCGGACCTAGTAATATGACGGGAGACAGCACTGCATGCATCGTTCAAGACAAATGAAGAGCAAAGAAGAATTCTGAAAGCCAAGACAACCTTACTGAGAATAAGATAAATGATGATACTGGTGAACAAGAATACTGGTAAAATATGTATTAAACCAACCTTCAAACATTTTGAGATAAAGAACAAGGATATATCAGTGGGCAGAAGATTGTTCAGTTGAAACATTCTATCCTTAGCTAATACCAATGCAACAAGATGTTATTTGTAACTAGTTTTCTCACGCCATAGCTCTATAATACATATTAGGTTTCTCATCCATTGCTAATATTGACCCCAAATGACGTCTAATACAGTCGTAAAATAACATTCTTTGAGAGAAGGATAAATCGTGACAGGCAGGCACCCAACTCCTCAAGATGCTTCAAGATTGCAACACTGGGAATAACAGTTAATTTATTCTGAAAAAACATACCACAAGCTTGATGAAGTATGTCTAGTGAAATTGAATCCCAAATTTCCTGAAATAACCCATCAAAATAACATCACGTATAGAATCAATATAGAATGAGCATTGCAAAAACAAACAAAAGACTCTCTACACAATACAAATTATTTGGAAATTATAAATCTGAATACTTGCAAAATTTATGCTCTACATTAATATGACCCGGCAATATGAAGCATAAACAGAAATGAAATATCAACTGTGGATATGCCACTAGTTAATTAGTTTCACTTACGAAGAAAAATCAATATTAACAAACCCTCACATGAATTGAATCCATAAAATTAAGCTTTTTCCAACACAAAAGGACATGTAAATGGGAAAGTTAATCTGCCTCCATTGAATAATAATGAAGTTGTTCAGGAAGCCTGCAATAAAAAATTTGACTGTGACAATTTACACTGTCTAATGTTTTGTAAACTATAAAGAAATTATTATCAATGTCAAACTAAGATCCAAATATACCATTACCACTAGATAACATATTTCTTAGTGGGAATTTGAACCGTAACAGTCCCTTTGATGGTGGGGGAATTCATCAACTGGTAATGCAACTAGTTAGCAAAATTGCTTGTTTTAGCAATAAAAAAAAGGGATAATTACACACATATAACATGCATTTTCGCCTCATTTGCCAACAGAAGTTGCAAAACCTCCCAATTTTCAAGTCTATCGTAAGCACATAGAAACTATATAACTATTACAAATGGATACTTTCATCACTCACTGCTAGGGCTGTAAATGAACTGAATTGAAACTAGACAAAGCTCGAGCTCATTTCACGCTTGTTTAAGCTTAGTTCACGAACAAAATGACATGCTTGGGCTAGTTGGTGTCTACTTTGCAAATGATCTTCCTAATTTCTTTCCAAATGAGCTTATATACATTTGCATTCTTGAATATCGAAACTATAAACAAAATCCTAACAAGTATATTAACGTGTTCACGAACAGGCTCACTATCATGCTAATTCATAATTTGTGAAATTTTATTTTCAAATTAATAAACAAAATATATACTACAGTCGCTAAATGAGCTTTATAAGCCACTCATTGAACTCTAAACGAGCTTCATTTCAAAGCTTCTACTTGAACATGTTCAAGAGTTTTATATAAATAGTTCGCAAATATTAATGAATAGAATGTTAGCATGTTTGAACCGGTTCATTTACTACTCTATCTTTTAAAATTATTTTCAAACTTATTTGCTAAGCTTAACTAACCAAACACATACTAGCTTTTATTAAACCAAGTATCAAGATATTCATCGAATGCTAAATTTTTTTACTAACCCTACTCACTGGTACTAAGTTAAACTAAATCAAATCCTGATTGTCCATTTATTTATTTGAGACTTAATCCCAATCATCGAAATACATCTCCTCACACACTTCTTTTCACTATCATCTACCGCCACCTCAATGCCTCCCCATCGTCTTTGCCTCCCCATCCATAACGGCCAGAGTTCATCCCTCTTGCTTTCTTTCTCTATCACCCAATGCTAGGAGGACCCTGATGACGGAACTCTGCCTGGCCTGATCATTAACAATGCGAACACTAGCCTGGCCTCATCATTGACAATAAGATGGGTGCCACTACTACAACCACCACATGACCTCATGAAGTGAACACAACTATTGTCATATGACCCTGTTGATGAACACTAGACCGGGCTTGCTCCCACCATGCCTTATATAAGCTTTACGCTTATCAAGGAGAAAAAATGGGTGCTCAAATCGGCAAAAAAGATAGCCCAACAATTGTTGAGGCCGAGAAGCCCTAGGCCCTTAAGGTTGCAGATACCCATTTGGTACATTTCAAGTTTGAGAATGGCATGCCATTATAAATTATGAGGAATCTTTTAAAAGTTAATAACCTAGATGTGTTATGCAATTAAGATGTACTTCAATAAATCTAAAGAATAAGAAGATTTGAAGGTAAATAAAACCAAAATGTGTGGTACATGTGCATTTATTAAACCGTAAAACAAAAGAGCATCATATGGTCTACGTGTTTTATGTATTTTAAGATGATTAACAATAAGAAAATCAATTACCTCAATGACTAAAATGAAGGGCTTCCGAGTATACCTTTTTTATCACAAATGGCCTCTGTGGTTCAACTTCAAGGGTATGAAATTGGCCAATCTGCATAATGTATAACTAGAATAGTATTTGTAACTCTCCTAGCAAAGTGCCCAAAAAGAAAAATGAAAAAGAGTTGACCTTAACATGTTCATTCTCCATGATGTTCTTGCCACGTATACGTAAAACAGATCCCTCTTTATCATAATCTACCGCCTACAAAAGACAAAATAAGTAAAGTATTCATCCCTAAATACGTTCTATGATATATTCATCCTAAAAATAAATAATAACAAGAAAATCATTTACATCAAAAGTAGGGGCATTTACACATAATACAAAGAAACCAAAATCTGCCATGGCCCAAAAATTTAGAAAAATGGACTCACAATCAACTCACAATCAAGCAGGGAAATGAGCTCAACCCAAATGGTTAAAATATGAAGTTTGTCACTGAACTATCACCCCTCAGGACGGCAATGGACACATCATACACAAAAGAAAGCATCCTGACACATCTAGCTAGACTAAAGAAGCCCCAAAATGTTCAACCGTGACAATCTTGGACAATGCACATAGTTTACCAAGAGAATTTCCAAGGAGTTAGCCACCGATCAATGGTTAATCAGCATGTTCGACCGTGACAAACTTGAACAATGCACATAGTTTAACAACAGATATTTAAAGCTCATTAAGGAGATAAATGGGCCCTCGGATAGACTCCAAATCCCTCAAACACATTTTATGCTCCCTGGATAGGTAACTGATCCCTTGAACAAGTGGTAGATCCCTCAAATCAGAGTTCATAACCAAATCCCATCTCCCTTCTCTCCATATAGATGTATGTTGACAAATCAATATCTACAAGGACTAAAGAAACAAACGGCTCCTCACCATCTATCGATCTTGCCTTTTCTGAGACCAAAACTATCTGCCACTCACTATGCACATCAAACACAATATTCCCTAATAGATAACAGCTTTACATCCTCCTCAATCGCCACGTTGTGATGGGAAGCAACAACATTCAATAAAAGCGAGCAAAAAACAATCAGAGAATTTCATATCCTCCAGAGGTAATGTGATCGAGTAGTAAGCCAAGACTATTACACTTGAAAAACCATCAAAGAATTTCATATCCTCCAGAGGTAATGTGATCGAGTAGTAAGCCAAGACTATTACACTTGAAAAACCATCAGAGAATTTCAAAAAACAATGGTTATCTCAACAAAATCATCGAACAGATAAAAGATTTTACATACTAGAAAGAACAAGTAATGTGTTTAAGTGCAAGACAAATATAAAGTAAATGCAATGCAGAATTTCCATGTTTACTATTTCTAAATGTTCTCCATTTTTTATAAGGACACATTCACTACACATACATAAATAAAGGGAAGGAAGAATACTTGCTTGTGCAATCATATGATCAAATGCATGTGAGTTAGGATACCAAATCTCAATGCCAACCTCTGCACCAAAAATACACATGTTAGTAAAGGACTAAGGTGCATCATAAGAAAGTTGTTGAACCTCTCCCTACACTGAAGCGCATAGTGATTAAACATGCCACACATTTGGCACTTGTAAGGTGTAGAAACTTAGGCATTTGAGTTAGTCGTCGTGCTCTAGGAGTTTGAGTAGAATGAGGTGCTCGACAATGCAATTGAGAGGGATGATAACTGGGAAAACTATGTGAAGGCATACATATACCACTATATTCACGTCCATGACTACCTCTTACCCAAGGATCAACCCCTCGATCACCTTGTCTTCTATAATCACCAACTTGAATAAAAATAAAAGTTGAACTATTAGTCAGAACAAAGAAATTAGATCGAGTAGAGTTGAAATTATCCTATTATTCAAAGATGATAAAGAAGAAGAGTTGAAGTTCCTCGATAGTAGGAATAATGCTTCACATGGTGATCGTGGTGATAAAGCTCTTGCATCCTAAGGTAGACTATGAAATGTTGTCGTGGCTAGATCAATGTCAACCCCAAGAGTGCTCTTCTTGAGAATGCAAAGTTCACTCCCAAGTAAAAATTCCATAATCAACAAGGTGCTTCTTAGTGGAAAACGCGTCTTAATAGATGTTGCTGTGTCGGAATATATTTGTCGTAGCATGACAAGAGAAATAATGGTGGTTGTCACCCACATTTGAACAATAATATTCTTGATGCAGAGCATCTCAGTATTAGCTATGATGATGACATGTTTCAGCTCAAAGGAAATTTTAGTCATCGTCTTGATTATCTTGTTTATTCATTTCTGCATCTTTTTTGTTATTTTGCAAGAGTGTAACATTTTTTATTATTGGGTGTAATAGGGCCAATTGGGTTAAGGGTGAGATTTTGACTTATGAGCTTGACCTCTTTAGCACACATTCAAACTTAGCCCAAGTTTAGCCCACCCTCTCATGATCCTCCATCCTTGAATCTATTTGATGTCAAATGGATGGATTAGATCTCTTGATTCCTAATCTAAGGTGAGGATCCAATTAGTCAGAGACCAAGCGGTAGGATTTCATGGCCCTACCTATAAATAATAAAATGTGGGAGATAAGGGTTTAATTTTTTTTTTTTAAATTACCCAAAGTAAAGAGAGAGGGATAGGGATTCTCTAGGGCCGCTGCCACTTCCGTCCACCTTCATTGTCGCTGGCACCCGACATCGAATCAATGCCACATTCGTCTCCATGCTTCTGGCAACATCGCCACCACCACCGCGAGTGCCAGCCTTCTACGTCGACGCCATCCAAGGCCGCCAGCGCCAACATTTTGAGCGCCAAGCCCCCAACCCGAGCGATCGAGCTCCTGCCACTCAATCCTCCACTAACGACTCCGCAGCCAGGCTCCTCTATCGCCAAACATTAGCGCCAGCCCTCCCCTCCCTCCATTGACTCCGCCATCCCCAACTGCCGCCTCCAAGGTTCTGGGTGCGAGGTCCAGACTAGTGATCCACTGGTTCCTCCTCCACTCTACTCCACCATTACAAGATTATTCGTTGCCACACCATCCCATCAACTCTGACCAATCACCAGGAGGCATCCCGACTAGTGTGACATTATTCAGATCTGATTGGTGAGACACCAATCACTTATCTTGCAAGTCGCCTCCGCTTTCATCTTCGATTGTCGGATTCTCGCTCGTTTGGTATCTCCCCTATATCCATCTCGACTTCACTACATCACCATCCACTATCACATTACATTGTCGAGTTTATTCACTGTTTTCTCCCATTGATCATGGTATATAAAGGTGGCTTGTGTAGGGATTTTGGTTTGCTACAACAAATTAAACTTGTATGTGTTCATGTGATAAATTAGCCAACACCTTGCTATTTGTTCATGTCCTAGAAGCTATCTAGTGAAGTTACTCTAGTTATCACCTAACTGAATGTCTTTGGGTTGTATGTCATTTCTTTGTTTAGCCATGAATGCAAGAGCTCGTGCAATTTTAGTTAACTTCCTCTTTAATTCTCTACGTGAAGCTCTCCGAATCATCATTTAGATTATTCTGCATGCATTGCATTGTAATTATTTGCATTTAGTTTAGTATAGAGAAAGTTTGTACAATTTATCCTACATCAATCCTTTTCCTGCTAACTCTTGGAAGCAAAATTAAGAGACTGCTCCCCATCATCATCAAGGAATGGAGATGGTGCCACATAAGATGGCCAAGAACCATCAACATGAAAGAGCAATGCTAGTGATCTTCTAAAGAAGAAGTTCGTTTTATTGAACTTCAGAATAACAGGGATCTTGATATGAACAAAAAGAACAAAAGAAACGATAGGAACAGACCTAAAGACCATCACAACGACAATATTTCAAGAAGGTGCCTGCAAATAGAAATATCCCACTATCATCATTTTAGATTAAAGAAGTGAGGGCGATCTAAAGTAAATCTAGTCAAGGCAACTTCAAGTGACAAGGATGGTAACTTAAGATTGGACATGCGACAACAAATACGAATTCAAGTTGCAAGAGTGGAGGTTGCTTCAGAAAGAGAAACGATGTCTAGCGGTGATTTCAAGATGCAAAAGTGACATCGATGATGGTAGATCAATAAAGAGGTAGCAGACAACAGCAGTGGCTTAGGTTGCAAGGCTGATGGCGGGTTCAAAATGCAAGGGCAATGCGAGTGGCTTCAGGTTGCAAGAGCAACAATGGAAAACTTAAGTGGTTAAGATTAGCCGTGAAACCTTTCTAAGAAAAGGACCACAGCTTCTCCATTGTCATCATTTCTTGTGTCTACATTGTGTATAGCTCATATACCAAATATGGTGTCCAACAAATTCTTTATTTAATTTTGTTAAAACTAAAAATGAACAGTCTAACAAAATGGAATGACATATTATATATGACTGAATCGTCTCAAAACAGAAATAACAAATGATAATAACAACAAGATTGGAACATTTGAGGAAGATATAAAAACACAGATATTTTCGAGTAAGAAGGATTGTATACAATAATATACCTATACTGTAGCAGCAATATCTACTGTATCAAGTTGTAGTAGCAAAAATAAACAGAGTTACAATACAACATTAATAAAGTTATTAGCTATTGCCAGGCACAGAAACCAACAAATGAATGTCTGTCCACATTTGCAGGAAGCATAAAGTTACCTCGACTTTGATTTCCAGCTTTAACTTCACACGTTCAGCATCTCTTCCACCCGACGCTGATTCCCTAAGGACTTTCCTGTGACAAAAAGATATTAAAACGTACAAAATAGCCACTAAATTTAAGGGTACAATTGCTTTTTACTTATTATAACTTTATGAAAAGATTACAAAATTAAATATCGTTTGTCTATAGATTAAAATGGCTTCTTTGCAGCTAAAAGTTAATTCCATGACTCGAAGAAATTAATATAGCTTTCAACATGACAGCCTTGCATAATAGTATTTCTTCCAAGCACAGAAAAGATGTCCAATGATACGAAGATTTTTCATCTATCTCAACATCTATAAGAAAATACCAATTGACATTTATTTTTTAAAAAATTCATAAAGTTTGACATATTTCAAAATCAAGCATTTTGTATTCAATAAAAGTTGCCTATAACATCATAATTTTCTGCAAAACAAAGAACAAAACCAACATTCATTCGCCAGTTGTCTTTCATGGTAATGATGACCAATCTGAATCATGGAAAATCACATCATTAGCATAACATTATGTTGAATTGGCATAGTCATGAGCTTCATGTGCCAATCAACAGTTGAAGGATTTGGAGGTGCGGGCAAACAAAACTATAACCAAGTATTAAGGAAAGGGATGCGCTTATCTTCAAAGATAATTGATGGAAAAATATATTAAAGTGGTACCAATACAACAACTACTAAGCTTGTAATAACCATGCCTAACAATTAACAGTACATTGTGTCCTTATAAAAGACTATTTAAGTGAATGGTAGGGTAAAAACAAGTTTAGCTTGAATTAAAAGTAAAAAAAAATTGAAGGAAATGAAAAGAAGACCTAATGGCAAATTTAGCCAAATAGAAAATAGATAATTCTATATTTGCTTTCTCATCAAGGAAATTCTAATTTCTGTGAGACGTTTAAAAAAATTTTAAAGAGAAAATACTCCTTTCCATTACTATAAAGATCTACTCATTAAAGAAAGTTATTATACCACTGATTGTAACCAAATTTGTATTCTAGAAACTCAATTATATAAGGAGTCCAGATATTTCAAATGTGATAATGAGAAACACTCTATTGCCTCATACCTCCTCTCATTCTTTTTATCAGTGACTATTAAATCCTTACTTTCTTATATACACAGACACACACATATAATTATAGAGAAATCAATCAATAAGTGAAAGTAATCAAAACTATTGCATATGCGTAATACTGATTGAAGATCGATACTTTCTACATTTAATATTATATTTTCAAATTTCTTCATGAGATCTCTATATAAAGAGATCGACTTGCATTGTAATAGTAACTTTGATGAATGAAATTAATCAAATTATATTTTAGTTTTTTCAAAGTCTAAATCCAAATTAAAAGATCGATATTCCGGTAAAGAAAAGAGTAAGATTAGCTTTAAGTGAGAATCCTCAAATTAGCCTAGTTATCCACTTTTAAAAAAAAGAAAGCTCCTCCATCCATTGCTCTCTCTCTCCAGGTCAATTCTAAGCACCTCCAGCACTTTGCACACTCTCCATCGTCGAAGCTCACCCACTTTCGAAGCTCGCCGACCTCCAGCACTTGCTGCATCCATATTTCCCGCCTCTAGCACGTGCCCACCTCTGCTACCTATTGCCTCGCCGACCAACGCGACGGACTTATTATTTTCTTCGTCGCTTGGCTCACTACTTCGCCCGAGAAACATGCCACACAAGCATGCCGACCCCTGCCTCACCAACATCGCTACTACTCGAATTTATCTACTACTTGAATTTTTTTTCCTAAGATATTTCTTTTTTGAATCAAATTAATCTGATTATTTGATTTTAACATAAAATTATTCTCTTTATTTAGATTATTCATTTGGCTCTAATCGCGCGACCAGATAAATATTTGAGTGGTAATTATTATTTGATTTTTGTGTGAGACACCTGTCTTAAATTTCTGAACCATGAATTTAATTTATTGAATTTAAATTGACGTCTTAATTTAATTTCATAAATTCTTATTTATCAGAAAAATCAGTTTAATTTTAATTTTAAAATATTTTTATTTTGACAAATTTAATAATCTTATTTATCATATAATTTATTTAAAAAATATTTTACACTTAATTAAAAATAACTTGCTAATTAATTTTGCTGCATATAAATATAAAATATTATCTGTATTTTTTCATCCAGCATCAACTCGATATCAGAACATAGTTTAGATCAGAGCATTTTATTTGATCACTTTCACATACTCTGCATTATATCTTTTCATCTCACTTTATTTTCTGCTATCTAATATAAGTTTTTATTCTAAAATAAAAACTTTATTATCCAGCCTTATAACTAAGTTTGACTGTATATTCTCATTTTCAAAGTCACAATCTACAGAAAAAGTCAATTAATTCTTATTTTTCTGGTAATTCGAATTATTTATTATATAAAGAGTAGAAAAATAATTTAGATCATTATCTTGATTATTATTGTTGGAACGAGTTAGAGAGGGTTAATTACGCAAAATTAATACTTCTTAGCGAAGCAAAATATTATATTAAAGACTTGAAAGATCAATATTGTTGGAATAAATTTAAACCGTTTGAGATATAGGATGAAATCAAAACTTACTTACGAAAGAGATATTCTCTTTCATCCCATAGAGTTAGCTCTATAGTTCCTAAATAATATGATCCTAAACTAAGGAAATAGTGACCCATCTAATTCCCTCGTGAAGGAAATAGTGACTGACTTCTCTACAGGAATTATTCTTCCTAAAATATTAGAATTTGATTTCTTACCAATATCCATTTATATAGTAGATCTTATTTTAGCCGAAGAGTACGAGAAGTACGAGAATAAGATGTACAAAAAAGATAATTATAGAATAGAAATTGAAAGTCAAGTTCAGAAAACAAACACAAAGCTAAGTCATAAAAAAAGCAAATCATAAATTCGACAGAGACCACTAAATCATCTTACTGTGTTAATGACACTATCAATCACATTGAGATAATTATAGATTAAAATCGTTGTGAGGTCAATAGGTTCGATTTAGTTAAGTATATTATGCATATCCTCAATTAGTAAAAATGCAACACTTATAAATCTATATATGCAGAAAACGCATGAGACTGGGTGGTTGACCACATGGAAATCTAGCTGGTGTGCTATATGATTTTAGAAGACTTTATAGCAACTATATGAACTGTCTCTTATGACCAACCTATTTTCCATATGCCTATAATATTGTATGTCTGAGTTTAGTCAGTATTTATATTTGTATTTTATTTTAGTTCATTGCATGTGTCAGCCCCTTTATTTAAATATTATAAAATAAATAAAATCAGTAAAGTTAATGATGGGTTATTATAATTAAGTGTAAAATATTTTTGAAAATTTTATTGTGATAATTTAAGATAATTATTTTTTTTTATTTTATTTTAAAATTTTTATTAAATTAGGTCAAATAAATAAGTTTGAATATTATTAATAGATCATAAGAATAATTGGGACTTTCAATATTTCAGATCTATTAGTTATCAAGAACTAACAGTAATACCTAGAGAGGCCATAATCTTTTGTTCCCTTTGAGTATAATTTTACCCACACGAGTCCATAGCCAAAATCTACCTTAATATTTATTTAGAGCTAACTAAATAAGTATGTTGCAGATAATTTTAATTGAATTTGATTATTAGTAATATTTGATTCGATAGAAATTTTTATCTTTTCAAAAGATTCAAAGGTTATAGCTAATCTAACCCACTCAGAAATACATAAGTCGCATGACCCATACGCAACAGAGTCAAGTTCCTCCCACCAGGGGAGAATTGATTGGGACACAAATTAGCATTGAATTGAATGGCCAAAGATAACGTCATGTCCTAAATCAAAATTCAAATTCAAATTAATTAAAACTATTGGAGATTTTCATGATAGCTTTATTTAAATTTGATTTGATTTAATTTGATTTAGAGCAGATTTGAGAGATTTGACGACTCACCATATTTAGAGCTGACTTTATTTTATTTTAATAGAATTAGTTTTATATTTGCTTTTATTTATTTGACATTTTATTTCCTACATTTAATATTATATTTTCAAATTTCTTAATAGAATCTGTATATAAAGGAATTGTTTTGTATTATAATAGTAAGTAGCATTTGATGAATAGAATTATATTTGAGTTTTCTCAAAGCCTATATCCAAGTTAAAGGGTCAACATTCCGGTGAACAAAAGAGCAGGATTAGCCTTTGGTAAGAATCCTCAAAATTAGCCTAGTTATCCATTTTTCAAAAAAAAAGAACTTGCCCATCCATTGCTCTCTGTAGGTCATCTCCGAGCACCTCTAGCACTTTGCACACTCGCCCACCTCCGAGGCTCACCCTCCTTTAAAGCTCGCCGGCCTCCAAAGCCCGTTGCCTCCTTATTCCCTACCTCTTACACGCGCCCACCTCCGCTACGCATTGCCTCGTCGAGCAGCACAAAGCGACTTATCACTTTTTTCGTTACTAGGCTCGCTAGTTGCCCGAGAAAACTTGAACACGTTGACTCGAGCCATTTGTCTCACTTGCGTCACTACTGCTTGAATTTCTTTTGCTAAGGTAGAATTTTTTCTAAATCAAATTAATCTGATTATTTGATTTCAATATAAAATTATCCTATTGACTTGAATTATTCATTTGGCATAATTGCGCGACCCGACATTTATTTGAGTGATAATTACAGTTGAATTTAAGTATAAGATATTTGTCCTAAATTCCTTAGTCTCGGATCTAATTTATTGAATTTAAATTAATGTCCTAATCTATTTTAATAGATTCTTCATTATCAAATGATCCATCTTAATTTTAAAATATTTTTAATTTACAAAATTTAAGAATCTTATTTATCATATAATTTATTTAAAAAATATTTTGTACTTACAAATAATTTGCTAATTAATTTTGCTGAATATAAATTTAAATATCATTTTTTTATTTTTCGTTCCGTATCAAATATCAAAGGTTGTACTTTGTATGGTGTGCATTGTAATTTTTTTGAATCATAATATTTGTAGCTACTTGGTTGCATACATAATTATGGAATGGAGAAATTATAATTGCTTTGATTAGTAGTATGGTTATTGAAAATTTAAAGTACTTTCACTATTACATGATTGACTATTAATTGTTCATGGCATAGGGTCCATTTATTGGATTTCAAGTCGTGACAAAGCCTTTCGCACTAAAGTGACCATGAATCTAGTTAAAATAGGTTATCCTCATTTTTGCCCAGCAATGACAACATTATTTTCATTTTTCGCATCTTATTTATTATATCTATCTATTAGTTATTAAGACAATCAAATTAAGCCAACAACTATCACGATCAAATTTTCATATCTTTACTACTACAACTCGCAGTTCTTTTAAATTTCTTTTTACTACAACAATTATTAAGTTTTCACCAAGAAAAATAGAAAAATATAGAGAAGACACGAGTAAGAGACAGAAAAAGAGGAAAGGGAGAATATAAAGTCAAAAAAATTTGTCTTAGGAGAGAAATATGGAGGGACTGAGAGAGGTGGAAGAGAACAAGAGATAAGTGTTTTAATATTTTAGATTGGTTTTAAAAATAAAAAATTATATCCCGCTTCTTTTAAGAAATTTTACAATTTTTATATCTAAAATTTTAATTATATTACAAAAGAGTTTCCTACATTTTTAAAAAAGCAATCATCTCTCCACGCTTTAAAGAAATTTTTGAGTGGTGTAATATAGAAGAGAGCGAAAAAAGAACAATTAAGGCATATTATCATCTTTAATTTTTAGGGAATATATATGATTGTCAATTGTGAAATTAATGAATGAAATCTACTGTGCTCCAAAATGAATTCAAAAAAAACTTTTATTTATAGACATTCAACATTAATTATTAAAAGCCTTACTTCTAAATAAAACTAACGGCTCATATTGTAGGAAGACATGGACCACACAAATACCTAAAATTTGTTTTTTTCAACTTTACGTTTAATCATATTATTAACATTAACTTCAATTAAATATATATAAATTAGATTTTAAATTTATCAATTAAATTATACGTTGAAATATATAAACTAAAATTTAAATATTACAATTCAAATATATTATTTTGAATACATAAATTTATCTTTATTTATATTTAAATTGTGCAGTAGTCTGCACAAGCACCAACTAGTGAGCAAAGAATCGAACATAAAGGATTGTAATTAATTTTAAAAATAATATAATTAAGTATTAAAAAAATATTTAGTAAACTTAGCTGACAAAAGATACTTTTAAGGACATGCTAAAATTATCATATACATATACATACATATATATATATATATATATATATATATATATACACACGCACAAGAGAGATTTACATGTCACTACCCTAAGATGCATTAATTCCTTAGTTAACTAACAAAATTAACTATTTACATTTAAGCATACAACATGCAATAAAAAATATTTTTTAGCCTAGCACTATTAATTCTCTTGTCTACCCTTCGTCAAGGTTAAATAAACCTCAATTAATTAAATCCAACCTCCGACTTTTACTTCCCAAACCCAACCATTCATTTTGACCCAACATCCAACCTCTCACAGTTGATTCCAACCATCATATCTACAAAGCAAAAAAATCCTTGTGGCCACCTCGCATGATGCATCGCACTTCACTGTAGCCCATCATCATTATCGTCAAATAACTCTATCACTCGATTTCTATCCCTATGTCTAGTCGAACGCCTCACTCTTCTTTATCGTATATTGTCATCACCACTCATTAGTCCCTCACCTGATGCTTTACACAAAGGCTCCTTCGCCCATTACCTCATCCTCAGCATACGGCAATGTCCAATAGTTTGAGATAGGTGAGCAACAACTTCTCTAAATCTGAAGGAAAATAGAAAAGCACCATGGTATTTTCAAGTTGCAAATTACATACTTTTAAAAGCTGGTGCCTATTCAAATGCAAATGGTTACATTAAAAAAATGATTATGCCAAATGGATCATAGGACAAATTCTAGTGAAAGATAAGTTTATAATAAATATAAATAATTGGGCATGTAAAACCAAGAGCAAAAGATTAATGCAAAATAATAATATTAATGTAAAAGAAATAGGAAGTAGAAAAGATAGGCAATACATCAAACACAACAACAAGAAAAAGCCTTGTTCCCAACTAATGTTTGTAACTTCTCAAGTTAGCTCTCTTACTTTAAGTAATACTCTATGAATGAAGAGGAATTGTTGTTAAAGTCATTTCTAATGGTAAGACTAAGTCACTTTTCATCTTTATATCCTTCTTTCTAAAATAGACTTAAACATCTCACAATTACGTACAAAAGCCTTTAGAGGTCCACAACTATGTCACCTTAGCCTCATCATATCTAATATTGTTGACACGCCCACCCCCTCCTTTTATTGAGGTCCATGCAATGCAACCACTCATTAACCCGTGCATCCACATTGGACCAAATCAATGGGTGGACTAAGCCCATTCAAACCTAAACATTTTTCCTCTGCCCAAGCCCGATCCAGCCCATGTGACGGGTTGATTTTGGCCAACAAGCCCGCCTAAGAAAATAATCGTACCACTAAGCTCGCCCACTAACATTTATTAAAAAAATTGTAATCATACTTGTGCAAGAAAATTTACAAGAGGAAGGTTTCGGAATGCATAAGAAATTACTAAAAAAGGAAATTGGAGGTTGTGTTTGAGACTTTAATTGAAGCATTGTCGTTGATGGCATTACATATATATTGTGTGTGTGTGTGAAGATGGATAGTAAAGAGAAAAAGAAGAGGAAAAAGAATTTGTAGGCAGTGACATTATAATCATTGGCCCAAGTCTCTGGCTCAGCAATAAGACCATTTGCTATAGTTTAAGAGAGTAAAAAGCAAGTTAAATAAATATATATAAATATATATCTAATATATATATAATGAATTGAACAAGCTCAAGCATGACACAAAATCCATGCCTAAGTCTTTAGTGGGCCAACGCTTAAAAGCCCAATATTATTATATGTGACTATTTGCTATCCAAACTTGCCCACATAAGGTTTGGGCTTGGCTAGCTCGACGGGGTACTTGTTCATTGATCAGGTCTAATCCACAACTTAATTATAATAATTTAATAATTTTGTCACTTAAACTACCCAGTAGTCACTTCACTTATAAAGATGATTACATAGCAATTTTTTTTTATTTTTCCCCCTTGACCTTGATAAGCATCTTCTTATCGCATATAATTTTGTCATAATCCCTCATTTAAACTATCATGTTCTAATTCCATGACAAACATCCTCCTTTATACTCTCATCTCTATAAATAATGTACTCAAACTATTAAAATTCCTCACATGATAATACCGTAGAATTGTCCCAATTAATCTCATTGGATTCACACTTCTTTCTTTGGGATCAACAAAACCACAATACATGTACTCACTTTTAAGAAGCTCCTCAAAAATCTCAATTTCAAATGAACTCCTTCATGGCCATGCAATAAACTACAACATCACACAATACATGCACCACCAGATCTAATATTGTATATGTTAATCAACTCATCTACAACCAAAATAAAAAGATAATGATCTAAAGCATAAGCATGTTGTAGTCCAATTGTAATACGAAGCTCATTCTAGCTACCACTGATAGTGTTCACACTGTAACTACCAAAGAACTTCCTTCGGTATTGTACCATATGTCTTTGTAAGTAAATAAATTTATTAGGAAAAACCTTTCTTGCATCTCCACATCATGTAGCAATTAACAAAGTACTTGGTAATACTATTAACAAAAATTCAAGCAAGCTAGAATTAATATTATAAGTGACATTAAACAAGAGCGCAGGGCAAGGTTATAATTCATAAAGCAAATTAAATCCCAAAGTGGGTGCATGAGGCACCTACTCATTTGATTGAAGTATAATTTTGAGATATTTTAAGTTTTTTTGAGATAGACAGAGAGAGAAAACTATTTTAATGTTATAATGTGAAATAAAAATATTGTGTTATTGAGGATTATGTTAGATGTGAAATAAAATTGATTTTCTTATTTAAGTATATGTAAGAAGTGAAATAAAGTTAAATTTTAAAGCTGAAATTTGTGCAGAAAGTGAAATAAATAAATAAAATGGATTGTTAATATTTAATTATATATATGATGTAAAATAAATATAAAATATTGAGGAAAGTATTTGTAAAAGAATTTGGGGGGTTTAGGCCCCAACCAAACAAGGCCACTGTGCATAAATTTGAGGGGATTCACATCACAACAGGGAAGAAAGGATGGTGAAAATCAAAAATAAGTTGAGATATGGCGATTAAACAAGACCTGAATCAATTGCCTCAATAAGAATGTAGCTTTTTGGAAGGTATGCAAGAGTGAAGCACAACATAAAGGGAGATCCCAATTTGTATGGGAGTACAAAACCTCCATCTCTATGAAAAAGTTGTTTTTGCATAAATTTGCATATCCGTGCATTGCACATGAATTTATTTAGCCAAACAATAAAAACTTGTAAATGAAAGTAATGGACAAAAATATGATTCCTACAGGATTCGTTCTTGAGCTTTGCAACATGCAATCATGGAGGCCTCAATAGGATGAATTTGTATTTCTATATGATACTATCTTAGCATCTCCACATATTCCCATATTGATTTTATCACCAAAGAACAACCAACACGAATACACCAAATCAAATAGCTATGCGAAACCTTGGAAAAGCATAACACTCTGCTCATTTTCCTTCTGCCAAATGTCGGTTACTGATTGATTTTGTAGTGGCTAGGGATTAAGGCACCATTGTTGTTGATGCTGCTGTTTTTGTATACAGGAGACAATAATTAGTTATCAAATGTGCTTTCGATGTTGTCTGATAACTTGTATTCTCATCAGAAACTGCATATTGCAGCTGCCTTAATGACCGCTGAGATATCAAGTGATAACCCAGCCTCAAATTTAGATGACAAAAAAAACTACTTTTTCCGGGTGGGCATATGTCGCCCCCATACAGCTATTCCCCAAATAAAAGATCTGGAAAAAGCAAATAGACAGAAGGCTCACTCTGAAGTTCAAGAAATCCGCAAAACTTCTTTTGAGAAATATTTTAACCGACATATACCCTCAAAATAACAAAGAAGATAGTTTTCATCATTATTACCATTAAAAACAGGGCTATAGAAAATTAATAAAAATACCTAACTGTGACGGCTTGAACCAAATCACCAGCCGAAATAAGGTTGTAGGCGTGCCACATGTCGTCATCTTCTTCGGGGATTATCTATAAGAGCGAAAATATATAAGATCGCCCGAGGAAAGAAGGAATTATCTATAAGAGCGAAAACATATAGGATCGCCCGAGGAAAGAAAAGAAAACTAGGGCTTTTTGTTTCGATGAGCACCTTGACGCTCCCAGGACCGTTGCGCACCATGTTCTTGTGGACGAGCTTCATACCGAAGAGAGCTATAGAGGGTACAGCGCTCTGCTTCGTCCAAACAGAGAGAAACTGTAGATCCGTCGCAAGAGAAAGACCACCTCTGCACTTTTTTTTTTTTTGAAAGGGGATTTTTATGTAGAAAATCTGGGAGGAGACTTGCACATGCTACTTTTAAATTAATTTTTATTTTTTTAAATAAAATCTAAAAGTTACATAATTTTAATTTAAAAATTTAAATTCTAAATGTCAATTTTAATTAATTTTTTGAGACAAATTTAATTGATTTAAATTAATTAATTTTTTGAAATTATTATTAATTTTAAAGTTATTTATAGTTAAGTAAGATGATAAATAAATTAATTAATTAAAATGTTAAATTAAAATTTTTACAGATAAATAATAAATATAAATTATCTCTAATTTTATTTTAAATTTAAAAATGACGTGTGGCACGCCTGTAATCTTTTTCCGTTCAATTAAACTAAAAAAATTAAAAAGAATATCTTTTGATACATGTGATTGTATTATTTAATTGCAATTATATTTTACCTTTTTGATCATATATATAAATATCATAAATTTTATATATTAATTAAATATTAAGTTTTATTAAAAATATATTTTTAAGTTATTTTAAAGAAAAAACATATACTTCAATCATTCATATTGCTTTAAAAATATATTTTAAAGTTATTTTAAAGAAAAAAACATATACTTCAATCATTCAAATATATAAATATCAAATTTCTTGATACCGAAGATAGAGAGCTACGGATAATATTTTTAATTTAGATTAAAGAATTATTTTGTTTATTTTTATCTTAATATTATATCATATAATCTAAATATCATAATATCTAAATATCATTTCTTGATTAATAATTTTATAATCTTATAAAAGATTATTTATAATTACCATTAAACCAAACAATTATTTTCTCTAAATAATATAATATAACATCAAGATAACATTGAAGCGAACACCCCTAAAATAAATTAACTAAAAATTTAAGTTATTAACTAATAACATTATGCATAATTTTTTATATAGACTAATAATAATCTAATTACTATACATATCATTAAAAATAATTTTATTTTACATTCTAGATATATCTCAAGTGTGGAGAAAAATAAAAAATCTGAGTAAACTTCAAGCAACTGACAATGAAAGATTAATAAGACATTTAAACATCAGAGAGAAAAAAAACATCAAATGTGGTCTCTTAAATTCAACTCAGTAGTTAATATAAAAGACAATAACCTCATCAACAGATGCCTATTATTTTCAACAATAAAAACAGAGATGTCCTATTGTTCTTTTCATTTAAAGAACCAAAGAAAGAAATTCTAGGTTTTTGATTGTGTTGTGGAACAATGTTGCAGACTAGATAGAGAATAAACAAGAATCATGCACTTCAAAGGGAGCCTAGATGATTTGTTCTCAGTGAATAAAAAAAATTGAGATTTTGGGATTAAAAACACTGAAGGGAATTGCAACAATGATTAAAAAAATATAAAATACAATAACCATTATTCCTATGTGAAGCTATGATCAATGGAAAAAAGATGTGTTATTTCATATCCAAACAAATTATCAGTCTGCAAAATGATGGCTCTAAGCAGCTTGATTCTTGCAGTCATACATCTCCATCAACCACCTTTATCATGAACCATATTAACTGAACTGCTGCAATTTAAGGTTCTAAATTCAGTATGTTTACTTCTCAAGCTTGTGCTTCCGGAACACCATCAGATTTAGCGCTTTCATGATTCCAGAGGAGACCAATTTCTCCCCTTGTCCAGCCAAGAACAACAGTAAGTCCTAATCGCCAAACATCGAGATGTATTAGTTCACTCAAATACAATATATGTACATAAATATGTATGTCAAGTCTACTGAAATGGCACGTTGATTCATTACCTAATGTGCATGGAACCAGGTAAAGCAGTGCTGGTTGGCCATGACCTTTCATCAAGTAGAGTGCAAGATATGTGAGAAACAAGCCTGAGAAAGGGGAACCTTCTTAGAACAGAAACAAATAAGAAATCTTGCACAGAGATGCATTTTGGAACTACAAATTGAAATTCATGAAGTTCATTTAGGCCCACGATAGATTCAATTTTTTGTTTTTTGAAATAGTTATAGATTCAAATTGATATGACATGTTATACGAAGAAAATTTAGTAATCGTTGAACAGAAATTGAAGTAAATGGGTATGTGAGTCTATTCTTCTTGCAGAAGATATTAAGTGGAAAAGTTAAAATGTGATTGTCATAATAAATTTTAATATTTTCTTTCATTCTTCTTGCGAAAATAGAAGCGTTAGGTAAGTTAAAGGCAATGATGATGCAATATTTTAAGAAGTTTGATGCGCAAAACAAGACACCTGAATCTGAGTGAGAAGGCTATACTCATAATAAGCTTAACATTTATCACCAAGCTGTAAAGTAAATAATAATGCAAAGGTAAAGAAATAATTATAATAATAATGTAAAGGTGAAAATATAAAGAAGGTCAATAATTCTAAAAAATACTTCAAAAAACATCATAGCATTTAACAAATGGAAGCAATAGAAAAGGGAAAGAAAGGAAGAAACTGAATTTTACATTCATAAAACTCACCAAAAGCATAGCCAAATATCAACCAGAGAAAATAACCATTCAGATTTCCCTTCTGATGTGCCTTATCAAATCTATACAAAAAGAAAAAGTTCAATTAGAACAAAAAAGATAGTTCCCAATATATTTACAATTGAAAACTCCTAATCAGCATCTTCCTAAAGAAAATATAAAGAAAATTTTGGGTGATACCTTTGATTTATTTAATCTCCAAAAATAATCTAGAAAGGATGAGCGGCTTCAGCTTGAAACTGCCACCATCTAATACTACTAGCATGCTCAAAATGCTAAAGTGCACAGAGGGTTGATCTATTCAACTAATGCCATGGCAACCACGTTACTCAACATCACACTTAACGAATTAAGCCATCATGAGAGCTGCTAGAACCCATTTACCCCCACTGGGGCCATGTATCTCAACCAAAGACATATGAGTTCCCCCACCTCCCACTTGGCTCAAGGTTACCATTGATGGGCCAGTACAAGGTAATGGTATGGGTGAAGCAAGCTACATACACCATAAGGGATCTTGCTAGCCTATTTGTCAAAGGCAGAGGTACAAGACTACTCACTAAGTGTTGTCCCTATTGCAAAAAAGTGGACAACACATGGTAGCGGTGGATATAGCAAAGGATGTGCAGGGCAATTTGGCTTGAAGGCAACTCCTCGAAAGTTCTCCAATTGATACACATCTTTCAATAAAGATAGTGCAATGGACAAGCAAGGATGGAAACTTAACTAGAAGAAAAGATGCAAGTAGTGTCCAGCAGGACATCAACAATTGGACCATTCGACAAAAGTGCAAATACAGCACAACACTAGCCGAATAGTCTGATACCCTTAACTGGACAATTCAATCTGCTTGGGAAGATGAGCAGGAGAAGGATGTAGCACATACTAGACAATGTCCGTCAACCAAACGGTTCGCCGCCAACTAGACTGTACAATCAACTGACGTACGCATATCACCTCAGACTATTGGTCAATTCCAAAGCAACCCTGAAACCTAATAATTCTCAAATATTCTTCAATAAATTTCTCCATTCATTTCCTTAAAGTAACCTCCTACTAATTTTGTACTCACCTACTACAGAATTCTCTATTACAAAGAATAACCCCTGAAATTGACTAGTTGATCTACAATGCATCCATTAAATGGGTGAATAATATTTATGCTTGTATATCAAATAGCATGAAATGGTTCAACTAGTAGTATTATTTGTTTTAATCTATCAAAATAACCATGGTAATTGCTATGAGCAATGGCCAATAGTATGTCTATAACCAACATGCTGAAAGGTGGTATGTTTGTTTGCATAGGTTAACTTTAATAATGTCAAAATTAAACTTAGATAAGAATATTTTTATACTGAGTTGTATAAGAAATAAAATTAGTTATTATGTTTGAATATGTGAGAGATGTGATATAAATTAGTTGTTATTTTGGTATATGTGTAAGATGTGAAGTAAAGTTAATTTTTTATTTTGAAATGTGTATAATGTAAAATGTAGTAAAATGTTAATTAAAATTTGTGTGATATCACATACTAAGTTAAAGTTAATATGATTAATTTTAATCTAGCTAAACAAATACACCATTGATTTAAGGTGCAAACAATCAACATGCAAATAAAAGAGGAATTAGCCCTTTTAGTTGGATCAAAAATATAACCTATGTTCCCTTCTAAAAGTAAAACTGTGTAGTAAGCATTGACAGACGAAGTCTTAGCCAGGCTCAGCTTTAAATTTTAAAATGTTTCAATTTAAAGCTAACGAAATTTTTAGGTTTTATTAGGCATCAGAAAAAAGAATAATGAAACCATCTAAACGGGCCTTGGTTAAAACTCAAAGTCGAGCCTTTGTTGAGGTCCAGAACAATTAGGAATGCTTCCCACTAGATAATACATTGAAATGCATATAATTTGCCATCCCTGGAAACCCCCAACTAGCTCCACAGACACATATTCTCTCACGAGTTCAGCTACTCTGAGCAGCCTTGGTGGCAATCCAAGGGAGCTCCGTAGCATGTTCAACTTCATAGATACTAGGTTTTGTTTTATCTAGCTTTGTGGCTGCTCTGCAAATTTTGTTACGTAATGCAATGTGAAATGTGATGGTATGCTTTCTGCATATGGCATTGGAAGTGCAGCGATAAAAATCAGGGATTCATATGGCAGTCAATATACATTGTTACCAACTCTAAAAAAAAATATACATTGTTACCTTCTTATGAGTGCAATTGCAGCAGATTAGGAATTTATATAGCTATTAATGGGTTATAAAATACTGTGTACTTAACAGTATTGTTGTCTTCATACAGCATATATCAGCATCGGTAGGAACTTTTTCCATTACATGCAAGAGAAAATTTCCTATTAAGCCAATACCTCTGTTACTATTTCTGCTTTAAGCTCTATTCTCTTGATTTCAGGGCATAGATACAACGTTGAAAGTTACATCATAATCACTAGTGATGACTGTCCACTTATTCAGGATTTAAACAAATTCTCAAAAGAATTCTTCCGAATAAAAGAGCATTGCAGTACGTAAACAACCTACTAGTTACTTCCCTAATCAAAAGAAACATACTCAAGGTCTAGAGTTAGACAGGTAACATATGACAAATTGTCAGCACCTGACTTGAGGTAGCATGTGAAAAACTATGGTTGTACGAATGGACATTCCATCTCTTACTGTAATGTTCACCTAAAGTTAAAGGCAGTTGGAAGCACAGTATAAAATTTTCAGTTCATTTGCTTCAGAGCCTCAGAAGTAAGAACTCAGATAATACATCTAACAATACCACTAATTATTTTAATTCCTCCAACTATGGGACTAGCATTTCTTAATGCATCTATTTCACGTTTCAGGGTAAAGACTACAGTATTTAAATACCCCTTGCCTGTCGGCCATTGTACCTTCATTGCAATTTCTCCAAAATCTGGGAAATTAAAGAGGCAGCCTGTCATTTCAAAGAAATAACTGAATTATAGTTCTCTTGTGGCACATTGTACCTTAGTTCTTTAAGAATGCCACTAAGTGACCTTAAAATATGAAGCTGAAGCCCTTGTACTGGCATTGCAAATCTCTTGTGATGCATAATCACCTGAGCTACCACCTAAACACAATGACAGCAAAAAATAGACCTAAAACAAACAAATTATCAACTTTAGGAAAGGCTAATCTGGTTATAGTTTTCATTGACATGAATGAATTGATCTTCATATGCTGAACTTTTATTCAATCAAAATACTTGGCAAAATCACTTTTGCATAAGGCTAATGAAACGAAATTTAGGTCTATTTATAACAAAAGGAATATATGCATCTTATGCCGCAATTTGTTTTTGATAGAATTATGCTGCAATTATTGGCAACAAGAAATGTGCAAAAACCAGGCTTTCTATCACAAAACCATTAAAGTTGATTCATAGGAAACCAACCACACTAATACGACAGCTAAGAGAAGCATCATGTCACAACTAAGCAATTTCATAACACGATCTTATTCAAATATGATGCAAATTCCTTTAGAATGTATCAGGTCATAACTAAGAAATTTTAACTCGTTCCCAATCATTAATCTGCATTAACAAAAAGAATATAGAAAAGCTATTATAGCAGCAATACAGCTCAAATTACGTTTTTTAAGGGTAACTGCATACATAAGTTACCTGTGACTGAAAGCAACAAGCAAACCAGGGAATACTATGTCTCCAAAGCCAATCATGTCAAAGCCACCCCATGGATCAAAAAAACGAGGGATTCTTAAAAGCATCGGAATAGCATCTCCTCCACCATTATCACCACGGGCGACCTGCAAAATAAAGGAGATGAAACTGATGATTGATAATTAAATAATAAACAATAGCTTACTTTTGAAATCTCTTGAAGGTTACTGAAATGAATTATTTGAGAATAAAAGCTGGAAAAAAAATCAGGAAATTACAATTGATCTTACCTCAATCATCACACTTTCTTTGAAGATAAGGGGCGATATGAATACCCAGAAGACATCATAAAGAAAAGCACAAACAAGAAGTGCTGAAGCAACCTGACAAGGAAAAATGTGTCAGAAAGGATATAAACTTCAAACAGAAGAGCTTTGTGCTAGTTCATTATACCTTGATATTTGGTAATTGAGCCATCTGCAGCACTGCAATTATTAAACAAACACCCTGCCACATATCAAAAAAGAAATCATTTGGTGATTGAAGGAAGCAAGGAACTGCATCTGACAGATGCATCCAGAGGTACACTACCTATCAATGTCAATGTTACAGAATTTCCATAAACCAAGAAATCCAAGCAGCGCTACCAGTATAGTAGATTAATAATGGATGCTTTGAATGAAATGCTAGTATCTGAAACCAATAATTGCTGGTTTGTTGATTAATAATTGCCTAGAAAAGGCCTGTGTTTATGGACCAATCAAAGTGGAATCGACTCTCTTTTGGGGGATAACCACTTACTGCAGAAGAACAAATCATGGAATGTTCCTTTGAGTTATGTTCTGAGAGGCTACTAAAGGCATTTTGTGCAGCCAATGCTCATTTAGAATCACCCAGTTAACCTATGAAAGTTGTGCGTATTTCATGTATGTACACAGATTGATTATAATAGGAAAAATCCATTCCACCTCCTGGAAGCTAAGATGGAAGGTTCTCTCCAATAATAATTCAAAATGTCATTTTTATATTCTTGAGATACAAAAGGTTCATTTATCCACTATTTCATCCAAATTGACAGATGTATGCATATGAGAATGTTCAAAAAATTAGTCTCATATTGGTATGTACACCACATGTGGTGGTCAAATTATATACAAGTGGGCTCTTACATATAAGGCTGGGCTTTTAGATTAATAACTACTACTATATGTGGGTGACCTCCCCGTTATCTCCTC
The DNA here is from genome assembly GCA_002786265.1 of Apostasia shenzhenica. Classification (NCBI taxonomy): domain Eukaryota; kingdom Viridiplantae; phylum Streptophyta; class Magnoliopsida; order Asparagales; family Orchidaceae; genus Apostasia; species Apostasia shenzhenica. Next base: position 831,902 of record KZ451923.1, read on the forward strand.
AATAATCTGGTACTAGAGTAAATGGTTCAGCTGGGATCAAGTGCAGTTATGCTCCCATGGATGTCATTCATCTACCATCAAGTTTCCCAATGAGCTCTTATCTCTCACACTGTGACCTCCAATGGTAAGAGGTGGTTTCTTAATTGATAATACACTTGAAGGGTAGCTAGTTGAAGGAGTATACCTAATATGGTGGGTTCTTAGTTGATAATACACTTGAAGGGTGGCTAGTTGAAGGAGTATACCTAATATAGTGGATTCTTATATGAGAGGGAGATTATTCTGTGCATACAAGAACGTTTAGAAAATTAATCCCACATTGAATATGTTCACCACACATTTGTAGTAGTTATATATAAGTGGATGGATCTTAACCATAACCCTAGGTTTTTGGGTTAATAGTTCCCACTCACTTGTATATTTTACCTCCACTTTACCTCCCCAACAATAGAGAAGCACAGAAAGAAAAGAGAGATTCTAAACATCAAGAAGTAGTATTTTACAAGATTTCTTAAGAAATCAAATTTTATGACAATTCTCGGTAGCATTGTTAATAAAACAGGCTGAAATTCTTACATCATTTGAATTGGAAGAATTGAAGATGAGAAAGAAAGCAGGTGAAGAGATGCCCTGCTATTTTTAGAATTGTACTGCGTAACCCAACATTGGAACAACCACAATTTTGTAGCTTGCATAACCAACCCCAACACTCTCAAATCAGATCTATAAAAGACTAACAAAAAAAGTTCATCTCCCTCCAACTTCTCTCTCCCCTCAGAATCTAATCCCAACGTATGAATCTAAAACAAAATTAAATTATATTGTCAAGAATAGTATAAGTTATGCTACCCAAAAGAAAGCATATCGTAAGAAAAATTTATGAATAATTTGCAATGCAAGAGAATATATGTGAAAAGGAGGATCAATGGATGTCTTACTAAAATATCCTGGCCTATCCAGGCATGGGCTGATCGCTGATGAGTAGCCCAAACAATAGAAAATGCCGCACAGAATGGTAACACTACAATAGAGAGAATAGTCACATCACCCACTACAGGGAGAGTTACTGTAGCCTTCGCACAACCTCTAAACATTCTGATTAAGAGATTATTGAGTAAGCGATTGGTAGGAAGTTTCAAGGTACAACGTACAAACAATGAGAAAACAGACTGAAATGTGTCAAAACTACCTTGAAATAAGCGAAACCATCACAAAATGCATTCCCTGCAAAGTACAGAACCAAGCATTAAAAGAAGCTCCAGAAGTAATCACTCTTGTGGTACAAGTCCAATAGAAAAAATCAATTTAAATCTTTATACCTCTGTACTGCCAATGCAGAACATCACGATTAGCAACTTTATGAACCATTTTGACATAAAAAAATACAACAGCATCAGAAAAACAGACGCCCCTACTATGAAAATTATAGCCCCTATAGTGGTAATTTGCAAAATTTCTTTTTCTGTATCTTCCATGGTGTTTGCAGTGGCCCTAGCCTGATCCCTTCCCTACGATGACATAAAAAATGAAATTGATGTGATGTCGTCCATAATATTCCAAAAATATAACCAAGAAAATGCTTTCTTTTACAATACATCAAAAATAAATGGTAAAAAGTAAACAAGAAAAGCCCCATTTGCATGGACATTGAATTTTAAATGCAAATAGCAACCATAAATCTTATTCTCAATTTACAAGCAAAGGATAGCCAAACAAATATGCATGAAATCATATCAATCGAAACAAGAATACGTTTTGATAAACAATTCAAAAAGTACCACTTGAGAAGGAACAACAAAATATGCTTAAAACACCCATAATTCAATCATTTATCACATACTGAAGTCAAAATATATTGCTTTTAAATGAAAATGTTAAGCCTCTTCAAACAAATTGTTAAAATATTACAAGTTTTATTTACAGCCTATGACTTAACCAGTTCACGCAAATATTGCAGCTATTACTTCTTCTATTGGCTAGTTTACTTATACGAAAAAAATTATTGAAGCATCTATAATGGAGCCAAACAAGAAATTCAATATTTTATTATCAAGCTGGGTTAATAGTTTCCATTTCTAATTCAAAAAATAGTAATAGAAGGATTACACTACTTTATTCAATTATCTTTTGAGTATTTGAGTTGTTTAAACAAGGACCATATATTAGAAGAGTTATTTGGTTTATTTAGCATCTTTTTGAGCATTTTAGTTAGAAAGGGAGTGATTTAGATTTATTTATTCCCTATTTTTATAGGCTGAAAATAATCTATAAGAACTTGTTTCTTATGTATTTCTCAGATTGGATGAATTAATAATTTAAAAAAAATATTCCCCCTCCAAATCTAGCTTCTCACTTCTTCTTCCTCTTCTCATGAAAACGAACTTATTAATAGTTTTTACGATGACACAAAACCTTGAATAGCAGTCCTAAACTACATCTCTACACTAATTTCTCGCAGTAAAAATTCTGCTAAGCTTTGACAAATAACACATCATCATGTCTATATGATATAGTGCCAAAACGTAAAGGCAATCAAAAACTAGAAGTTGACAAAGTTGACCAAAGATCAAACAAAGTACAGGGAACAGATTTTTTAGATGGCCCAGCCAACATAAGAAATACAATTGCCATGATAAAGAATTCAAAGAAAATGAATATAAACAAATGAAATATTTATTAAATGAGGTAAGTTGACACAGTACATCAGTCAAATGTTCAAGCTATAGTAAACTGCAATGAGAGTGTTAAATATGTTAATAAATCACCATTTCAAGGTTCATAAGCTTCACTATTTAATACAAAGCTAAAAAAAATTCACTCGGCATAAAGAAACCACTTAGCATGTGAATGCCATATAAAATTCTAAATTTCACAACTTTACTTAATCATGCAGTACTGTCCAAATATTCATGCTTACAAATAGGTATGGTATCACATTGGGTAAACCTTTCGAGTTAACTCATCATAGCGCTCATCAACCTGCTCATAGGAGACAATGTCAGACCAAGTAGAGGCAAAAATGGCAGTTGCAACAGCTATTAACCATAGAAAGGCAGCTGAAGAGTCCACAATTGGTCGAATGGGTGAATATAATTGAACCTTCACTGCGCAACAAGAAACATTATCAGAAGCTAAAAAAGTGTAAAGTCCAAAATAGTAGTGTTCTAGCACCATGTTAATGCAAAGTTGACACAATAATATAGCTTTGTAAATGCTTATAAGCATTTGCATGTCTTTTTTAAAACACTGCTGAAAGAAGTCTATGATTTCATTTAATAAAAACATTGCTAATATTACGAATTATCATCTGTTGCATGATATGCTATGATTTTATTTCATATTGTGTTGAATGCAACAGACCTCAGAGCAGCATGGCTTCTTTGAACATAAGAGAATGTTAGAGTGGTTGGAAATTTTAAAGTACAACGACCTACACAACTAGTAGATAGTAGTTATCAGAAGAACATGGACATCTGAAATAATACTTAATGCTATTGATATTCAATAATAATTCCTTTTTTAACCTTAATCATGGAAGGACAAATTCCACAACATGGCAAAGCAATCTCAAGGCCTCTAGAGTGGTGATAAACTACATGGGGAAATAATTTTTCCCTTTGGTTTGAAAGTAGAATTATAGGTATATTCAACAATATTGATCCAACATTTAGTAGTAATAGCGCCTAAGTAAAATTATGGCACATCCTCCCCCCTTCCCCCCCACTCCATCCTCCTGTTATAAGTTTATAAAAGAAAACCAATTAGATCAATAAACACAGAAGAAACAAATAAAAATATATGGTTAAAAATTAAGATTCCGCACCCTTTGAAATTGGTAGACACAATACAAAAGTAGCAGTAATTGATTACACTCCATTAAAACTAGCTATTAATTATTTTAAAAGCAATATCTATTATGTTCCCTTAGAATTCCTTTCTAACCAATGACTAATATACTTTAAAAGGAATAGTCTCCTTAAAAATAGGAAGCATTTTAACTAATAAATGTACGCTTTCTAAAAAGTCCTGCTACACATCGTCAATTATTGACCAATAAATTAATCAATCATGATTTAAAACTTTAATTTACTAAATTATCGAGAAGATTAAATTTTAATCCACAAGATAATTTGTTGAGCTAAAGCTATAAACTATGATTTGCCAATTTATTGATCCATTAATGAGGAAGCATAGAATTTTTCATTTATAAAGTTATTTGTGCCACTCAAAGAACTATTCAAGTTTAGTCACTGATAAGACCTATATATTATAGCAAAAGAGTAAACCAAAATTGGGTAATATTTATAAGCCATCAAACTAGCAACATTAGGCCTCGTATTGTTGAAGTATATTTTGAGAATATTTGAAGTTTTTTTGAGATAGAAAGAGGAAGAAATATATTTACTATTATGATATAAAATAAAATTATTTTATTATTAAACATTATGTTGGATGTAAAATAAAATTGATTTTTTTATTTAAGAATGTGTGAGAAGTGAAATAAAGTTAAATTTTTAAGATTGAGATTTATGTAGAATGTAAAATAAAATTAATATTTAATATAAATTTATGTACGATATAAAATAAATATAAATTATTAATGAAAGTAATTTTAGAGAAGATTGGTTTTTTTTTGTTCCCAACCAACCAAAGCCTTAAAATCTTATGAGCAATACTACTAAAACATCTGATTGAGAGAAATATATATATTTTTAGTTCGATTTTAATAATGGATGTTATATTCTCACAACTTACTGTTGCCACCATTAGCCAAGGATTCCTTAAATTCATCTCCGGCTGATTTTGGTATCATTATGATAGGAATCGTAATATTGATGGTAGAATCATTTCCATTGCACACCATCTTATAAAGCTCTGCAACAAAGAAGGTGAATAAAAGGTCAAGATACACCAAAAATTGCTTATGGTATAGTTAAATGAGTTTTGAAAGACAAAAGGTTTTGAAAACCAACTTACAACCTTCATTATCATTAATCACCATCAAGCCTAATGCTCCGCCAGACTGCGCAATCTTTGCCTTATTGGTGAAGCCACAATCACCGCGGGTAGCAATTGCAACAGAACCTAATAACTGGCAGAAGTATAGCTTTAATAATCCATCTCACCTCTATCATTATTAGTAATACATTATGATCAGTGATCATATGGAAGATCACTGATGAAGGGTTTTGGTCATTGTGGTTGTCTCTTCAATGAAGGCACAAAGGCATGAATGCTAGGTGACTTCTCATTGATGGAATTAACGAGAAGGGATTCTCTTTCCCTCTCTATCTCTCTGTGTTTTCACACTAGCAAGAGGACGAAGAACAAGAGCAAATGAAGAAATGGAGAAGAAGAAATTTCTATTTCACAAAACTTAATTAAGTTACATAATTAATCCCCTTTATACGAGGGGATTATATTGAAGCATGTAAGACTGGTTCCAAGACTATATCCTTGCTTTATCCCATTATGCCCTGTACAATTGGCAAAGAAAGGCAATCCAATTTTAGCCATCCTTTAGAGTGCTTCCCTGCAAGTCAACATATCACTTTCAGTCCAATCCTCAGCTAAAACGTGTGACCATTTGGAGTTGTGACCTTTTGGAGTTGTGACCTTTTGGAGTTGTTAGGTCTATCCTAACTCCTTAAGATTAATTCTTGCGGTCGACCTCAAAGATGAGGTTGTCACTCAAAGTGCTTCCGTAAGTCCATTCTTTCTCGATTCCTTAGTCAATGTTTCTTCCAAAAGCACTCGAGATGATGACCATCATGAGGCCCTTCAAAGTCAGTCATGATGAGCCCTCAAGAAGGCGTGTCATTCTCAAGTTGAGGATACTTCATGAATTCACTCCAGTCTCAAGCTTTGATTTGTCAAGGGATTGCATCCCCATTTATCAGGCCTTCTATCTTGAAGATTTCTTCCTTAAGAATACTCTTCTTGAGGATTTAAATATACTTGACAAACCACATCAAGGAAACCTTTAAACTTACTTTGGGAAGTTTGCCGAGGAAAAGTCTTCATACATAGGAGAGTTTCTTGAGGAAGTTCTTTATGCTTTGTTGAAAATGGATGGCCTTTATAGTTCCCTGAAGTTTGCTTCTTTAGGAGGTGTTCAAAAGAGAATAAGATGCTGGTAGTTGAAGTATTTTAGCTTGATTCCTAGATCACACTCCCCCCAATTAAGAAGGTCATATACCCTTTGAGTTACCAAGTAAGGAAACTCGATGGTTGCCTTTTCTACCAAAAATATTGAGCCAAAGATGGTTGCTAGCCATTCTTGCAAACGTGGAAGCTTTCTTTGACCTAGAATCAGGTAGCTTCCATTTCATGCACAAGGATGGCACCTTCCTCGAGCTTGTTATCTTGTCCCATCTCCAAGGAGCTATGAAGCAGTCTAACATATCAATTTTTATTTTTTTTAAATAAAAAATTTAATACTTATCTGATACTTCTCGATACTTCTAATTAGAGAAATATATTGAACTAATTGGTTTGACCCACACAATTAAAAGAAGTCCATACATAAAAGATGGCCCATTCTTTCATTTGACAATTAACGATAAGAGAGTGGCATGTCATGTTCACACAATTGAGAAAGCAGAGAGCTTCATGCATGCTAAAGTTTCAGTAGCAGATGAGATCTCACATTCACAAACTAGTGATGTGCAAATAAACCCAAAGAACCGAGATCTGACCCAAAACCGAACTGAACCAATTAATTTGATTTGGTTTGAGTTTGGTTCCAAATTTATTTCAATCGGTTTTCAATTTTATTGTTCAGATAAATCGAAACCAACCTAAACCAAACTAATTGTTGACCATTGAATATTGTATGGTTAATTAATTATAGTCCTTTAACGTAAAGATTAATATTTGCTTTTTTTGGTATGAGTTGTGATAAATTTAAGATTGAAATTTATAATTTTAGCTATTCAAGGGAAATTATTTGATTTTAGATTGTTTGTTATTATATATTTTATATTATTACGAAGGAAAATTATGTTTTAAACATAGAATCGGACTCGAACAAAAACTGAATTGAAAATTTTGGTTTGGGTTCAGTTCGAGTCCAGTAGACTCAATTTAGTTCTGATTCCTGAAACCATAAAACCAAGTTTAGTTGGTTTAATTCTAGTTTCTCATAGTACCGAATCAAACCAATCTGAGTTGCACCCCTTTCACAAACTATTGCTTCATCTAGTTCTACCAACCCTTTTTTGCAATCTCACAGATATTAGTGACGCTACTATTTTTCTATTATAGTTAACATTTAGTTAGTCCCTTTTGTCAAATGACAATCACACTTCTTAACTTCTCTGCCTCAGTTAAGCTTGTATATATATGTATATATATATATATATAGATATACAGATGCGCTAGAATACAACAAATATATATGTATATATTTGTTGTATTCTGACTTATGTGTACACTATTTTTTTAGTTTATTATATCATCGAATTAGTATTATATTGTATCAGTAGCATCGTGTTGTACTCATGCTCTATAGCTAGGAGTCTAGGGCCAGCAATGCTTCTTTGGTTTTGTCATCGAGAACCAAGAGCTCGAAAGGCATCAAATGCTTGATGTTGACGAGAAGTATATCTCCATATAATAAGTTAAGAGCTCAAACTTATAAACATTCTCTCCATCCCACAGACTATGCAGCATACACATGTCATCGAAGACTTGGTGTCATCTTCATAGAGTTGATGTATCTCAACACCTTCGATGGATAGGCTTCTCAAAACCAGTGTACTTCCCATGGGATGCAAAGAGTCCTACCCTTCTAGATAAGTCATCTTGGATCTCATAACAGATAGCTTGTATACTATTGGTTTAGATCCACATGTCCTTGAAGTCGATGTCATGTTTGTATGTCAACTCATACTACAAATGTTGACGGGGTAGAACCTTTATGATGGCAAAAAAATTGATCGAATGGCAGCAAACTCATTGTTGTTGTTTTTCTTACAGAGGACAACAACATTTTCCTGTTGGAGCTAATTCACTTCAATGTAAGAGCTTGTTGTAGTGTGTGGATATGCTATAAGGGTTGGAGATTGGTATGGATGATCATCTACTTGCTGAGCAAGTATAGTTGCCACATGCCTCATAGCTTGATGGAGCTTGTACAACGTTGTCAGTATGGTAGTTTCTATATACGCCTTTCAACATCTTTGAGTAGTATGCCACCTATCGGCCTTCCTACATCAAAAGTGTTTTGATTGCATATCCCCACGCATCTGACTCCAACTAGAATGATTGTAGTTAGACAAAACTAACATTGGTGCCTCACAAATCTTCCTTTTCAACATAGTGTTTTTGCTCTCATATAAAGGGTTGGATTTGAGGTCATGGAGTTGTGAGGCTGTGATGAACAAGCCTCGCATAAGCCTTCTAACATGCCAACATGCTCCAAAGAAGCTAAGCACATTGGGCATATTCCACAAATTCAACCATTCTAAGATAGCCTTAATCTTCTCATAATCAATCTGAATGTCTCCTTTGCTTACATTGAAACCAAGTACAAGAAGGATTCTTTCTCAAAGTTATACTTATTCTCTTTCAATTGTAGGATTGGTATTGATGATCGTCTACTGGACGAGCAAGTTCAGTTTCCAAATGCCTTATAGATTAATGGACCTTGTACAACTCTTTGTCAAACATAAAGAAGTTCCTCTACACTCCTTGCAACATCTCAGAGTAGTATGCCACCTATTGACATTCCTGCATCAAGAATGTAACCCCAATGCATTTGGCTCGAACTGGAATGGTTGTTGTAGGTTAGGGTCGGACCAACATTGATGCTTCACAAATCTTCCTCTTCAACATCATATTTTTGCTCACCAATTTGCCTTTTACTTGGACTTGGACAATGGAGAGATTTTCTCGAGCTGGAGCCTTTACTTGTAGACCTATGTCTTTCTCCTTTGAAATTTCTATCAGAGAAAGGGTAAGAGTTACTTGTCACAAGGACCGAAGTTAGCGGCAGGTGTCAGCAGCACTGGTGATGTGTTTTTTCTAGTCATTTGTTGTATAAAACTTTAAGGGAAAAGTAGTTGGTAAATGGCTTTTTTCTTGAAGGTCAAGTAAATGTTTTTCCTTGAAAGTTAAGGGAATGTTTTTTTGAGCATTTAACTTGTCAAGATATTTTGCAATGCATATTGTACTTGTCTACATTGGGACTGTAATTGTCAAGGAGGTGCTTTTGGAGAAGGCACTAGCATGTTTAGCTGGCTTCTTTAGGAAAATCCCCTTCGAGAAGAGAGCCCACTACAATTCATGTTATGTTTTTCTATTCTACCATCATCGCAAACAAATCAGACTGGCCCACCCCTTTTGCTGGGAATACTTCAATCCCATGGAGATGCTGCTATGAAGTCCAGCAGTGCACTTAATATGTATAATGATGTCATCAAGGGATACAGTGAGTAAGAGAGCTTGTCGACAAGACACGTTGTATGTTACTGGACAGAAAGACTTTAACATTGGCACATACCTTGCCATCTCCTTCATGGATCCTTCGTGAAACTGACAATTTAGAATTCTATCTACAAGAGGTGCTTGAACTACTTTTATTTGGTACCTTTGTCATAGCTTCAAGGTATGTATTCTACTATGTTAGGGCATTAGTTTCGGAGAGTAGACTTGACTATATGTGTAATAATCAGGTTTTATATGAGAAAAATTAGATCTAAAAATAATAATTTTGGATTTATTTATGAGGAGGTGAAACTAGAGGGACCAAAATGCAATTATCCAAATACTTGGATAAGAACAGAGCTTCTTCTCCAAGCTTCTGCCATTTTCTTTGTTCCTTGCCGTGCCTTTGCCGTGGCCTGTGAGGAGGAAGAGGAAGAAAGGGAAGGAGGAGGAGAAGAGGAAGAAAAAACAGGGCCCTGGAATGTGATAAAAGATGTAAATAAAGTTTTGACATGTTTTTACTAAAACTATGATGTGTGTGATTATTACATTAAGCATATTGGATCTGATTCACCTACTGAGTCAACTAATGACTCTAATTTATTATTTTTTTCAGGTGCAAATCAAACACATGGACAGGGTTGAGATGGTTTAGCAGAGTTATCTGTATAAATTTAGTGATGTTTATTGAATACAATATGTTTTTATGGTGTGATACTGTATACATTTTGAATACTGGTTATTGTGTGTATATTTTTCGTAGTTGTTGATTATATATATAAATGTATTAAGGATAGATACTTTCAGTGTGTTTTAGTGATGATATTTATGAGCTAATTATATATAACTGTGTGATTTGCTTATTTATTTATTTATAAGGTATTTTTTTCCGTCGCGACCTATTCAGTCGTAATCTGAGTATAGATATTTTTTTTTATTAGATAAAGGATTACGGTGTTTGGGTCGTGACAATATGTGCCATGTGTCCTAGCCATGTATGGAGAAGTACATTTCTAGTCGGTCAGTCCTCATGCTGACCTCTACATTGACTGACCCATCGAAGAAAGGCAGGACGGTTTTGGCTTCAGCAAAGAATGCTTATATCCTCTTCTCTATGAAAACAAAAGAAGGAGATTTTGGTTTGAGAACTCCTGATATCCCGTGGAGTGAGAAGGACAGATAAAATCCTTTCTTCTAGACCTTTAAACTTCTCGGATCAGTGCCAGTGATGATGCTGCCACCTGGAGATACATCATCTCCAACTACCTCTACAGCTAGTACAATATCACATCTAAGTGTCAAGTAGCATTTAGCAAGAGACATTCTTCCTTCTACCATCTCTATAGTTGTTGTGGAAGAAGGATGGTTATGCCTTGTAAGCTCTTTGAAGCTTTGATCTGGTTTCTTTGTAGACACTTTTAATTTTAAATAGTTAAGGATATGTTCTTTGATACCAACTTAATATATATTCTCCACGTAGAAGTTCATGGATGCAAGGGTTTTGGTAGCTATGGTGTGCTCTCTGGCAAAGGCACAAAGAAACAAAGACATGAAGAGTAAAACTAATTACATGGGATTAATAACAAAGGTCAAACTAAAATAAAGATGCGTTTTAGATATCTGTATTTGATCATTGAGAAAATTGGAATATACTTGCCTTAGAGGATGATTTAGAGCAGGAACTGAGTGGATGTGCAAGCACAGCAGGCAGTTTTACTGCTTTTGATATGTCGCTAGGCAACATGGCACCAAATCTAGCACTTACACCAACTATGTCGGTCTTTGCAGCACCATTCACCCAGCTTCTTATCTTGACCTGAGATAAAGAACTCATTTCAAATTGGGAAATGATGCGCACCCTAGCTTCTCTCTGAATATACTGATGCATATATATCACTGTTTAGTTTACAGAAATCAGAAGATGCAACTGTTTGAGTAAGCCCTAATGACATGCATGAGTGCCTAAGAAAATGATACATGTTTTATGACTTCAAGGATAAATGAGGTAGTCATTTTTCAAGTAGTTCAGCTCAAACTAAAGTAAATTTGCACAGATCAGTTAATATTGCAATTGATGATGATAACTTGAATACATGGGAAATTAAAAAATACTGCATTAAATCGTTCTGTCTTAGTTAACTTACATGGGAATGTTGTGGGAACCCTAGATACAGGAATATAACTTGTTTTCCTTTCATTTATACCCTCAGCAAAGAACAATTGGTGAGGCTACCAAACTAACAGTGCATCCTTCTAGTCAGAATCTTAAAGAAAAACAGAAAGAGAATCCCAGAGCCATTCTACTGGTCACAATAAGCAGAAAATTCCCATCAAAGTTTTCGCATAGTAAACACAGACTAGCTTTCTGTTTGATATGCGTTCTGCAGTTGCCCCATAGGCTTTATGAGAATCAGTTGAACAAACTGACTGCAGATAACTCATTTATACAGAAGTAGGGCTAGGAAATTTACTTTTAACAAAGAAATCAAAGTATTGCTTCAACTATTTGCTTAGTTAGCTCGAGGATTCTTGAAGAGTCTTGAAATTTTTGACACTTCACACTGGTAGCACGAAGCCATCTCATGTCCAAACTAACATCTCAGATCAATATGAAACGATTCTCCTTCTTTCCATTGAATCACTGATAAGCAAAACAATGAAACGATACCTACCTAGCCAGCGATAGATTTCCAACAGCTAAAAGAAAAACAGAATATTGGAAGAAGTAAAAACCTATCTCGTCCAAACCTAACCATCGTTGAGTGCGGTGCGCTTACCAGCTGGTACGTGCTGTTACAGCCCGGTGAACTGGGGCCGTCTACGTCGTCAAGGGTGACGCCGTCGCCGGCTACAATGGCAATGTAGCAGGAGAAGAAGACAAAGGCGGCACATAGAAAAGCCGGCAGCCGGGGAGTAGGAGGAGGCAGAGAAGGATTTCCCATTACCACCATCGAAGGTAGGACACCCAGTCCTCCCAACCGCACAAAAACCTGATGCTCTTGCTGCAAATGGATGCCGATGATTGACGGTGGCGCTTCTGTCCCAATTCGTCCTCTCTTCCCTCAAATCTCCGGGTTCTTTCCTTCCTTTCCTGGCTTCACGGCAAGCCCCGCACACGGTCTCCTTCGGAATATCGAGCGATCAAGATCTGCTGGTGCCGAGGTGACGATTTGCTCGCTGCCTCAAATAGAGAAAGGAAAGAACGAGCGAGAGCCGGGATTTCAGTTCCCATGTCCGCTGGATCCTGTTCGAGCGGACCGTTAGATAGAGTCGTACGGGCCAAATATTTTTTTGAAATATTTTTTAAAAATATTTTTAAATTTTTTTAAAAAAAATATTTTTTAAATATTACGGGACGATTGTGCCCTGCGATCTTTAAATTAATAATAATTCTCTGCAGTTCGTGCCATATGAGTTGATTTCCAGCGAATTTTGGTTAAATTTGAAATTAAAATTTTTAATTTTAAGTTAAACTTATATTATAGTGGGCTTAATTATAAATTATATTTTTACAAAAATATCTATTATATATATTAAGTATATTATAATATAATATTATTAATTATTTTTAAATTTTACATACGCATTTATAGTATCATTTTTTATGTAAATTATTATAATATAATTATATATAAATTTTCAAGTCAATTACAAGTTAAAAAATAAAATTTTTATCAAACTAACTTTAGACCAAAATAAAATTAAAGTAATTTCAAATTACACAAAATTCAAGAGAATTTCCAGCAAATTTCAATTTTCACATAAAATTACCCCCACTCGAGCTCGCTAGGCATTCCAATAAAAAATTATCATATAGTTGCTTTGGTATAGTACAAAATCCATATGACATACTTTGTAACTCTCATATCTAAAATTTTAAATTCAACTAAAATTCATGTGTAATATTTATGTAACAATAATGCCACATTGATAAAAATATTTTTTGCTTATATGACCCTAATACTACATATGAATCTTTAATTAAATTTAAAACTTGAGATAATTTATTAGGCGATAAAATTGACGCAATATTCACGTGCATTACTCAACAAAATTTACAATGACTCAAGAGTCAAGACCAAAAAAATTATTGAGTTTGAAGGCATTCATCTGCCAATAAGGCAAAGCCATGTGGATGAGTGAAACCCATATCACAGATAACATCGCAAATAGCATCAAGTTATCGAACAACTGAATGGACCGTCCAGCTGGCCAACTAAACAGAATGGTCAAATGATCGAATAGTCTAGCCAATCAACTGGACCATCTATCTGCTCAAATCGAATTATACATTTGGCCATCACACAATTAAATATTAAATATTAATCCAAAAAATAAGCATAACTTAAAATTCAAAAAAATATAGTTACATGTGGCGCTTACTTTTACGCATAAACACCTATTTGATTTTAAGTAATACCCACTTTTTTTGAATGAATACCTACTTGATCTAATAACCAGACGAATTGTCCAATCAAAGCAAACAGGCGCGGTTCCGATTGGCTACCAAACTGCCTAGTCAGCCGATCGAACTGTCCATTTAGCCATTCAACAACTTAATACTGTTTCCAGCAATATACGCAAAGCAAGACCCACTCATCCACGTAGCTCTACACTATTGGCAGACAAATACCTGGCATGATGAAGTGTTCAAACCAAATAATTTTTCACCGAAACCAAATATTTACAAGTTACACAATGTAGAACATCACTTAAGTCTTCTCTAAAGGGGTGCATCAAATTTTAAAATGATTCATGTAAATTTGAGAGGCCGAACATGCAAATATACAAATTTTTTGTGAGATGTACAAAGGTCGTAATATTATCAAATTTATTTATGAGGAAAGTGTTCGATCCCAACTACAAAGCACATGCAGATTGTACTGATCTTCCCCAGTATACAAAATATTAATTATAATCCAAACAAACATAATTGCAACATGTAACCATCTTGCAATAAAATAACACCAAACCAACCCTTATTACAAAATAGATAAGAAAATAACCACAAACATTTAATTAATATTAACAGACATTTCATTGAACCAAAAGCCCCTTAACTTTTTAAACATAAAAGGGATAATATTATGATCAGAGAGAGAAAATTACATGTGTTTTCAAGTCAACAAAAAAAACCCTCTTCACTGTGCATAATTGCAACTTATGAATAATTTTTGACTTTGTGAAACAAACATTAAAAAGTTAATATAATTACATAAATTTAAAATTTAACTTTGAGACTGAAATTGATGCAAAACAACCGAGGCTGATACCAAAAGAAAATCAACGTAACAAAAAAATCTCCAGAAAATTAAAAAATCACTCATCCATGATAAAAGCCAGGTATGTGTGTGCGCGCGCGCCTATATATATGTGATGACAAAAAGCAGGATATATAACCTGTAATGCTATATACTAATATGCAGAATTATAATGAATTATACATTTGCAGATGATCAAGATGATAAAGAGAATAACTTCTTGCATAAGGCCGCGGTTCTTGTAACTGTGGAAACTCCGTCAACAAATTTGGTACGAAACAATACATTTGCATTGTTGAACATTCCTTCCTTCAAAGATACCACAATGAACTGCAAAAATGTTAGAATATGTAAACCAAATTCTCATGATAATAGAGCAACTTAGAATAAAAAGCAATTCTAGAGAGAAAAATACTTGCATGCGAAATGAACATTTCATAACAATAAATATGACGTATTACCTATCCACCACCTATATCACACTTATGCCTACCAGGACATTTTTATAGCTAAAAACAAATTGCTAGTACAACAACAATCAAGCTTTTATTCCATTAAGGGGGTTTATTTCCATTTTATTTCATCAAATAATAATGTGGTGTTGTCGGGTCTCATGTTCTGAATGAGAAACACGAAAAAGATTGCGTTAGGCAGTCAACAGCCAGCATAAAATTTATCGAACAAACATGGCATAAACTCTTTAAAAAATTGCGTTAAAACTAAGTTATTCCTTAGAAGCTATGCACCGTATTGCCTGAATACGATAAAAAATATACAAGAGCCGCTACATCGATGCGAGTGTAGTGACAAGTGAGTAAAGATTCTCACATCATGGATGAATGTGAGTAACAAAATTAGTCCATAACTAACACTAGAATTTAAAATACTAGAATAAGACTAAGTACTTGGAATATAAATACTTTAACAGAGAAGTTAATAAAGTTGGTGAATATTATGATACATACGAGAATTAATATTTTGTATCTACAAGAAACAAAATGGGTGAGAGAGAGCTAAAACAATTGATAACATAACCTTCAAACTTTAGTACTCTGGTAAGAAAAACACTAAAAAATGTGGTGGGTATAATACTACACAAAAGTCTGAAAGATAATGTAATGGAAACTAAGAAAATTGAAGAAAAAATTATATCTTTAAAAATTGTGATCAATGAGATGATTATTAACATTATAAATATTTTAAGCTCCCAAGTAGGTTTAGACGCAAGTACAAAGAAAAACATTTGGAATGATTTAGAAAACTTTATACAAGAGATACCTCAAGAGAAAAGGATATGTATTGGAGGAGATTTAAATGGACAAGTTGGATGTGTTGCTCAGAAATTTTATAGCATCCACAATTGGTATGACTTTCGACAAACTAATGGAAGAATAAAACTATTTTGGGGTTCTTTTAAGCATATGATTTTATAATCGCTAATACTTTATTTTTAAAAAAATTAATATATTATCACTTACAATACTGAGTCTTCCAAATTGCAGATTGATAATTTTTTTTTAAAGAAAACGAGATCACTTATAGTGGAAAGATTATAAAATTATCACAAGTGAATGTTTAATTAACCAACATTGATTAATAGTCTTAGACCTCAAAATAAAAAGTAGGAAAAGAAATAGTAAATTGAAACAATGTTCTTGAGCTCGGTGGAAACCGGAGAATAAGAAAAATAATATCTTTAGGAGAAAAGTTATAGAACTTGGGTAGTGGGACATTAAGGGAGAAACTGATCTTATGTAGTTAACAGTTGCGAACTGCATACGCAAGGTGCCGAATGAGATGCCAAGAGAATCTAAAAGAAAGTTTCATAATAATAAAAATGTAGGGTAATGAAAAAACTAAAAAGAAAAAGATATGCTATAAAAATTAGTATAAATGTAAGAACAAAAAGAATTATGAGAAATACATAATAACCCGACAAAAATCAAAGAAAGTAATCGGTGTTGCAAAAAAATATGATGTTTGAGGACTTGTATAGAAAATTGGACACCAAAGGAGAAAAATGCATATACGACTTGCTAAGATAAGAGATAAGAAAACTAAAAACAAGACTCAAATAAAATACATTAAAAATCAAGATCGCAAAGTACTTTTCAAGAAAAAAATATCAAGCATAAATAGATGATTATTTTTAAAATCTTTTCAACAAAGTTGTAACAATACATTTAATCTAACGAAATTTAACATTCAAAAAAGGGATAGAAATTATTACATTTAGCACATTAGAGAAGCCCAAGATTAAGAAGCTTAAAAAAAAATGAAGTATATGAAAGTAGTTAGACTGTATGATATCCCGTGTTTGGAAATGTATGGGAAACGAAATGTTTTGTTTACTAAATTATTTAACATAATTTTAAAAACTAAACGGATACCAAACAAGTGGAGAAGAGTACATTGGCACCTATCTATAAAAATAAAAGTGATGCACAGGATTGTGCCAATCATAAATATACTAAATTAATATGCTATACTTTACAATATTATAAAAGAGTAATTGAGCAGAGATTATGTTGTAACACAGAGTTATAGAACTAATTTAATTATATGCATAATAGATCCACTATGGAAGCTATTTATTTATTGAGGAGTTTAATAGAAAAGTTCAAAGAGAAAAGAAAATATGTATTTGATTTTCATCGATTTGAAAAAAAAAATTATGATAAAGTTCCGAAAAAAGTGTTTTGAAAAGTTTATAGAAAAGAGAAGAGTTTGGACTAACTATATTGAAGTTATCAGACATTTATAAAGAAACTGCTACTTGCGTTCGAACACAAAATGGTTTAATTAAGAATTTTTTCAATTTCATTTGGATCACACCAAGGCTCAGCTTTAAGCCCATATCTTTCGCATTAATTACGGATGCCCAGACAGGACATATCTAAGAAACAATACCTTAGTGTATGTTTTTCGTAGATATTATTCTCCATATTGATAAGACTAGAGAAGAGGCTATGAACAAACTTGAGTTATGGAGTTTGTGCCTTAAAATTCAAAGATTTTTGTCTTAGCAGATTAAAAATTAAATATATGGAGTGCAAATTTAGTCAAAATAAAAACAGTTATATTGGTGAGAATACAACTAATGATCAAGCTATCAGAAAGAGTCAGCGATTCAAATACCTTGCATCAATTATACAAAATAACAATGAAATAGATGAGGATGTTATCAATAGAATTCAAGCAAGAAGTGAGTTATGTGCTAAAAAATATTCACTTTAACTTAGAAGTAAATTCTACAGAATAGTTATAAAACAAGAAATATTGTTGGTGCAAAATACTAGCCCACAAAGCAAAATCACACATGTAAAATAAGTATCGCAAATAAAAAGATGCTAAGGTGAATAAGTGAACATACACAAAAATAATAATGAGAAATACTATCCACAAAAAGATTATAATAGCCTCAGTTGAGGATAAGCTCAGGGAGAGTTGACTAATATAGTTTGGACATATAAACCGTAGTCCAATAGAATCTCTAATAAGAAAAATTAAGTTACTGAATTTTGTCTATATTAAAAAAAAGAGGAAGATCAAATAAGATAATGAAAAAGAATCTGACATATTTAAAAATAAATGAGGACTTGTTATTTGATACGGCTCAATGAAAACAATGGACTCATGTAGCCGACCTCATCTAGTAACATAAAGGCTTGATTATTGTTGTTGTTGTTACACTCTATTAAACAATAGCTTCTTAGCTCTAGGCAACATCATTTTCTATAATTTATTGTCATGTTTTTTTCAATTTTTCTCATTTAATTTTACATGAATAAGAATTGATGACACAACTCTACTTATTTGAGCTTTTATTAGCTTACAATATATATCTCCAAATTACCTAAGCTTATTCTTAATTAAGGCTACTCTAATATTTTCACAAATGTACTCATTTCTCATATTACTCCTTTTTATATACACCCTCATTCTTAGCATCCTCATTTTTAACAAATTACATATACATTTCAAAAAGTACCCAAGTCAATCTATTATCAAGAAGCCCAAACCTGAAAGGAAAACTAAATATATCGTCTCACAAAGGTGCATTATCCTAAAGTTCAGTTGAGCACAATGCTTTGACAGATTACGACCAGGCCATATACAAAAAGGCCACAAGTAATATCCAAAATCCTCACATTGCATATTAATAAAGGTTTTATTTACATCTTACAACAATATCAACAAAGGATGGTACTCAAGTCAAGTTCAAGTTACTTGGACTATTGATTATAACTCAAACTCGAAAAAAAAAAGTTGAGCTTTAAACTAACAAATCAAAGGGTGTTATTCAAAGGACAAGACAATATAGAAAAGGATCTTCTCCCATGAGAACAAGCATAAATAAGATGAAACTGACCTGGGAATGAGGAAAATGAGCTTTGATCATTCTTCCGATGTTCTGGGTATGGCTCAAATCAAGTGCCGCATCCACCTGTTTGAAAATAAATAAATAAGTGATTTCAATTTAGGAGCATGATAGCAAATTTGAAAAGAAAAATGTTTTGAAGCACATGAATTTTGCAGCTGCATCAGTTGTTGCCCATCTCTAGCCAGAGTCAAAGAAGTTTAGGGATAGCATAAAGTTGATATACTTAACCACTAAAGGAGCATTTGGTTTAATGTTATTGCAATGTTCCATCATGCTACTTAGGTACAATGGGCATTCGGTTTGACGACATTCAGAAAATATTGTAAAAAGTTATAAGATTGTCATTTTAAATTAACATCTAGATGTCACTATAAATTTGTCACCTTAATCGTAATAGAAGGAGGTTAGGTTTGACAAATTTTTTAATGTAATCTTTTAATAAAATAATATTGAATACAATACTTTAAATCAACATACAGAACACTTATTTTATTTCAAATGGAAAGTAACACAAAATTGGAAATGTACTTACAATTATAGCACATGAGTAAATCAACTTAAACATCACCCTCTCATCTTAATCTCTAAAAGTGTCATACCCTCTCCAGCAATTATATCTAACACAATACAATCTAATGTGAACACTTATCCATCCAAACATTCTCATCTTAGCCACACTAAACCTTATGAATATTTTATAAGCTAACAACTCAATATTCACACTCATATTATAGCTCCCTAGGTATGAAACTTATGAATTTTTCTTTTAAAATTCATAGACATATCTCCATGGCATAAAACTCTTACAACAACAAATTTAAACCACCTTATTTTGATTCCTTGATTAACATCCTCAATTATATTCTAGTGAATAAAGAACCACACTAATTCAAATTCTCTTATAAATGGACTATTGCCATATTTAATCTTACATCAATATCACTTAATTATTCACGATCACTAAACCAATAATATTTGCATGCAACTTTTACTTCTACTCAATTTTAATCTAATGCTCTCCTCCAAGATTCAAATTTCTAAATAATTTAGTCACAAAACTATTATGTTAGAATTATGTCATACACAAAAGCATGCATCACCACAAAATATCATCGTAAGTATGTTTAATCAATTGATGTATAACCACTGTGAAAAGATAAGAACTCGAAGTAAAGTCTTGGTATAGTAACTTCTTTGAATTGTTGTAAGCAATATGCAAACATGCAATAACTACCTTATACACATAATTAATATCATTAATTTGTTATATTGACATCTTTTGTTTTCAATGTCTACCAAAAAACCTCCTTCCAAATCACCATATCAGTTTTCAAAGAACAACAAAATAATATGAAGATGTTTATTCACGTCACTATATTTTTCTATCAATCTACTTATAAACAAGAGTACAGATACCATACATAACTTGTATCCGTACAATTTATGCACATTTAATAAATTTCTACCATGTGGTGACATGGGTCCAAACAAAAACAACACTCAAGCGCACTATTAACGGTGTTATTATAGTACCAAGTGAATTCCAATACGATATTGACACAATCTATAATACACATTGCTGGAATTGTATTCGAATACAATTTTGGCGTTACCTGCAATACATAGTACCAAAATTGTATTCAAATATGATTTTGACATAGTCTATAATGTGCAGTATTGGAATCGTATTTGAATACAATTCTAATATCATACACAATACATAGTACTAGAATTATATTTGAATATAATTTCAATGTTGCGTGATTAAGACGTGTGTTGTATTCAAATACAATTTTGATGTCATATGCAATGGACTATTTTGGAACAGTATTCGAATACAATTTTAGCATCACCCAAAATACATAATGTTAGAATTGTATTTAAATACAATTTCAGAGTTATGTGATTAACATAAGCGTGCATTGTATTTGAATACAATTTTAATGTCACATGCAATGCACACTTTTGAAATCATATTTTAATACAGTTTCAGCATCACGCAAAATACATAGTGCAAAAATTGTATTCGAATATAAATTTTAATCTCATATGCAATACACAGTTTCAAAATCGTATTTAAAAATAATTTTCACACACGTGCAATACGAAGTGTCAAAATTGCATTCAAATACAATTTCCGTGTTGCATGATTAACATGTGCATTATATTCGATACAATTTTGATGAGATATGTAATGCACAGTTTTAGAATTGTATTTGAATATAATTTCAACATCACACAATACATAGTGCCAAAAATATTTTCAAATACAATTTCAGTATTACGCAATTAACACTAACATGTATTGTATTTGAAAACAATTTTAATGATATATGCAATGCATAGTTTTAGAATCGTATCTAAATACAATCTTAGTATATGCAAAATATAAAGTGCTGGAATTGTATTCAAATACAATTTCAGTATTGCGCAATACACAATTCCATAATTATATTCGAATATGATTTCACAATTCAACATTCATAGTACCATAATCTATTCAAATATTATAATAATCGTATTCAAAACCCTTTCATTTAGTTAATAATAAATATTTTATTGGATAATAATGCTTTAACATATCTTTCTATACATTTGAAATCATATTCAAATACAATTTTAGTTAGAATATCAAATTGTATTACATACAATATTATTTTATAATAATTTTTTAGGCAATATCTATAAACAAAAGAGGCATTAATGATAAGTTGATGAAGCTCTAGTGGGCCCTACTTGTCAAATGTTAACATGTGATTGTGCCTGTATAAACAGTAAATATACAAGTGTTGCACCTACAAATTTGCAGACAGACAAATAGCCATCATTCTTGACATTTCAAGCATCAAATTGATGGCCTGTGGCCAATTCTTCACTTCTATTCAACGAAACTCTCATAAAGTTTCATAGTTTCAGTCATAAACTTGATTTCATGATTAATTAAATCAATTTTGTATCCCATTTGTTTGTTTATGTAGTCAAAAGCGAAATCTCAAGCACTCACAGACCATTCTTTTAATCTTAAGGACAAGCCATACAATACCAAACTCAATAGTACATTTTCACAGTTCAATAAGAATCCATAGGATTACAAGCTTTCCCAGCTTTCATCTTCATTTACTTTTACTTCGAAATCTTGAATCTCTCTCAACTATAGTTGATACCTATTTTCGCATTAAGCCATTCAAATCTCTAAAATCATTTTGATGTTTTTCATTAAAGAAAATTATATTCGTCACTTAATATATCTATCTCCATCTTTCAATAGATATTATTACATTAATCCATAATACATCTCACATGATTCGAGCCACCATAAATGTTCTCCTTTAATAGAGGTTGTTATCTAATGATGAAAGATAGGTAAGTGGTTATTTCAGCAAGGGTAAAAATGTCTTTCTATGTTAGGATTTAATTTTTACGATTTAAAGTCATATTTGCACATTATCCCTAATTAAGGGACTACTTTCATTAATTTAAAAACTAAAGGAACATAATTGTCCATCACCACAAACTAGAGGGACCAAGATGCAATTTACCCTTTCTTTAATTACTTTTTAAATTTATTCAATCTACCACCAACTCACCTTACAAAAACCATTTCCTTTAGATTTCCTAACAATACTTCTTGTAGCTCTTCTAATGGCACTACTTAACTTGCATAGTAATTACTTCAGCAGTAAATCCTTTATAAGTACTGTCATTAAGTAATTTACCATTGAAAATAATTAATTTTCTCTTTTAATAAATTCAATCAAGTCTTCTGTCATTGAATTGCTTTGCAATTCCATCTCTATCTTTAAATTGAAATGTAACATGTAATTTGTGATGATAATTTACAGTCTCACTGATAATCCCTCAATCTGTAAATAATGTTATATCAAATCCCTTAATAAATAGAACAAAAAAAATCTCTTGATAGAAAAAATAATTTATTTGGACGCAATTACTCCTATTTTTGAAAGTAATCATATGACTCTCTTTAAAACTAGCATACATTACAGCAAAATCATAAGCCAAATCAAACTTTCATTTCTAGTTCTAGATCCATTACGCCCACGTACTTTGTCAAAAAAACTGCTAGCACCAACATGTTTGTTAGATCTCCTTTAATGACAATCCATTCGTTCTAATGCATCTCATAAATAAGCCTAAGGATATCATTCCCAAGTTGAAGCTTGATGTTATTTCATAAATTCATTACTGGATCACAAACACTCAAAATAATAGATGTTTCCATTTGGATGGACTTAGAACTGATATACCATACAGACTGAATTGGTTTCGAAATATACTTGTTTCGACTTAGATCCAACTATAAATGTTTCAGTTCTAGGTATGGTTTAGTCAAATATAAATTATACCAAGTATTTTTTAATCAAAATAAGTAAAATGAAGATAGTTCGTGTTACTTAAAAAACAATGGGATCGATGATTCACATAAATCAAAAGCTAAATACACAAATGATATTTTGCAGTAGTTTCAGGACAATTTAAAAAAGGATGTTATCCAACTAGTTTTAACTAGATTCTAGTTTCATCATTTTCCTATTAAAGTGCCTATATTTCAAGATATAGAACTAATTTTACTCAGAGATTACAAGCACATGTTCATTAAAGTACGAGAATCCTTACCTCTACACTTTAGGTGTCAATATGGCATGTTGTTTGTAAGGGCACACTTACAAAAAGCAACCAATATTAAACATCCAACAAACATCCTTAATTGCTATCAAAAATAAAAAAACAAACACCCTCAACTATTTAACAATAGAGCTATGCCCCATTGTAATAGGCAAATCCTATGATTAATACTTCGAAAATCTATCGTAATAAATGTTGTGATGCTCCTTGTCAATCTAACGCATCCCCCCTCATTCTCTGAAAGTTGGCATTATCATAGCATTACAATAATACAATAATACAAAAAGTACAAAGATTAACTAACATCCACATTAAGGATATTGGAAAATTCTTAGAAAGAAGATATCTTTCTCTCAGCAAAAATCATCTAACGTAGCATGGTGCACCAAAAAGTCAACCACATTATCTACGTTACATTGTATATGTGTAAGTCTACAAAAATAAAATAAAACAAGTAATTTTACAATATGCTCAATAGCACAGTCTATAGAAGAGTTAGTATAGTTACTCATGACTACTTTTAGCCGCTTGCCCGGTCTCCAATTAGCTTCTAATAGTGACTGTAGTGCTCTCTTTGATGTGTGTTGCTACTGATCCATATTGCTATACATACTACATTGTTTTCCATCCTCTTGATGGCTATTACGTAGTGTTATCCTAAGTACTCGAAAGCAAGGTAGATCCGAGTAAATTGATGTGTGATGTCTATTTGACTTCAAACGGCTCTTTATTGGTGCAATCAACTCTAAATGAGTTAAAGCACCTCCATTGAGGCCCTCTTAGCCAAACCCCTGCTATCCTAAGTACATAATCTGAAGTAGCTTTTAATCATTTGAGTGCAACACATTTTTCGGTAGTGGGAACTGCAATCATCAGAATCGTTCTGCCTCTGCCTTGGATGAACTTCGACAAGTAGTCCCGAATAATGTACCCAACTCCAGCTATGCTCGCTCCTTGCATTGAGCCATTAAAATTAACTTTGATCCATCCAAGAGTTGAGGGAACCCAAGTATCTAAGGTGGAGATACATGGCCTTGAAGGGGCTATTGAGTTCCAATTGCTCCTTTGCTCGGTCGATTTGTCAACAGTGATGTTCAACATCTCCCCTCCTTCATTCAAGCATGGGGTTGACTTTACAAAAATAAATAATAAAACTTTATATAGAGAGTTTAAATATGTGGTGTTCTCCTAGTCCAATGTAAAAGGAGCTTACTAAGGTCTCATGTTCGAATCACACTACTACTATTATTTCAAAGTGGAGTGAGAAAAATTGTGGTGCCCAAGGGTAAAAATAAAAAAAGTATGCCCCATTTATTTTTAAGTTAAAAATTAACCTGCTTTAATTTTAATCTATCATATCACATCACACATAAAATTTAATATTAAAAATTAACTTTATTTCACATTCTACACACAATACTAAAATAATAAAAAACTTATATGACATCTCTCACATATCCCAAAATAATAACTAATTTTATAGCACATCACTTACATATCCCAATATAATAACTAATTTTATTTCATATCATTTACAATTTTCAATAAAAAAAAATTTATCTAAGTTTAATTTTAAACTTGTTAAATTTAACCTTACAAACAAACAAACCCGTAGGCCCCGTTTGTTTGGCCGTTGAAAATTAACCTAGTTAAATTGTAACTAGGCATATCACATCACACATAAAATTTAATATTAAAAATTAACTTTATTTTTTACATCCTACACACATTACTAAAATAATAACTAATATCACATCCCTCACATATCCCAACATAATAACTAACTTTATTTCACATTACTCACAACTTTCAATAAAAAATATCATTATTCAAGTTTAAATTTTTAACCTTATTAAATTTAACCTTAGAAAGAAACAGGCCCGTAGAATTTAAATATAGAGTAAGAGAATTATTTTTTTATTTAATTACCATTGGTGTTCTATAAGTACCTTTTCGGTGCCTTGGAGTAGAAGAAAAGTTTTGTTCATGAAAATATCAAATAATTTTGACTAACTACTCATTTTTAACCACAATTATATTAACTTCTTGTAAGTTTATTTTTTATTTTTTTGTTTATAAAATAACGAAAAATCAGATTGGCTAACAAAGATAACTTTTTTGCTGAACAAGCAGAGCAAGAAAAGGTCATGTTTTCTTACTGACTTTGGAATGAGTAATGGGTGGATATTGGACAGAAAATGTTTCTAAGGACCATATCAAAGTTACTGAAAGTTGCACAATGCCATGATGATCAGTATTAAAGTAGTTGAGTAACCAAAGAATTAACGTCTTATTCACATCAAGTAAATATTTGCACACACTGCATAACTAGAAGCAAGCACCTTTGTATCTATACTATTTATTCAAAAATTAGTTTTAATAAGTGATACAAAAAAAAAGTTTTACAAGTGATGCTCATTTAGAAGTAAATACAATGTTGAACCAGAGAAGGCATTACAAGTAATGGTATGGAATTAGTAGAACAGACACAAAGTCATTTGTAATTTTATTTAAGCTGGAGTGAATAATTGCAGTTAATAAGACGAACAGACAACACTATTTATGTGATATAATCTTAAATATGTTTGCTCAACTATTCTTAAGAAATATGATATAGATCAGCACATCACTTGTGAAATTAAAGTTGGGTTGCTTAAATGAGAAGTGCTGACTATCTATACCTCAGAGACTTAAAGCAGAAAATTATAAAATAGCAAGTCATAACATCTTACATAGATCCGGACATTTGACAAAAGCCATTGACTAGCAAAGCAACATTATGATGCAATAGCATTCATTTTTTAATCAAACAAACTGCTCAATAAAAATGAACAGTAAAATGAACAAGGGCTATGGACAACAAGAATATAGCACACCTATATACTATAGCAAAAGAACATTAACAAAGATAATTACCAATTATAATAAATAAAAATAAAAGATTTAAAGACAATTAGCAGTAGAAAGCCAATATTAGAGATATCGTGTCACCTTTCAGTTGACATGGTTGATAATCAATGTGAATGACCCAAACGAGACAGGTATTTATGTATCAATTGTAAACAAAATCAAGAACACAACAGTACCTCATCTAATATATAAATAGGAGCAGGTTTGTAAAGGAGCAACGCTAGTATAAGAGAAAGAGCAAGAAGAGATCGCTGGCCTCCACTCAGTTCTGAAAGCGACTGCTTCCACAAACTTCCAAATGCAACACGTACCTCAAGGCCATCTAGAAAACTACATCCTTCTGCAGGTTCAAGTTTAGCCATAGTACCAGGTAATAGCGTACTAAATATAGAACCAAAATCCCTGGAAAAACATTTAAATATAATAGGATAAATATCATGGCAGAACAAAACGACAATGCAGAACAAATTTGTTATAAGACACAGCAAACAACATAGAAAACATTCAAACAACAAATCAGATCATTTACTTGTTCACTTTGACCCAGGTTACGTTCAGAGTTTCCCTCTTTTTTTGATCAAGTTCTTCAATCACTTTCTTTATCTTAGCTTTATCATTCTGCATGGAATCCAGCAAAGGTTTCAGGGCAACATGTATGAAAAGAAAATTAAAAAAAGAAAGGAGATGAGATTTGCCTCAATTATGTTCTTTTTCGAAATCAATGAGTTGTATTCATCCTCAGCTTTCTCAAACATTGCCATAACTTTTTTGTTCACCCTTTTTTCGAGGCTGTAATCAATAATGACAATTCTTTTCGTCACTAATAGGACTGGAAATAAAGCCAATAATAGCAAGTGCTTCTGTTTATGACTTGGTCATCAATGCTAGATGGAAAACAAACATTTTCAAACTTCTTTAAAAGATAAATCCATAAACCTAGATTGCTCTGACTGCAGCTTTTCCAATTGCTCCTTTATTTTGGAAGGGTCGCAGGATGAGAAATCATAACCGGTTCCAGTCTTTCCAAATAGTTGTTTTTCAGCTGCAATCCATCCGTGCTTCTCAAGCAACTTATCAACTCTCAAGGAACAGTCTTTCTGTTCCATCTCCACACGTTTTATCTAAATGGCAAAAAAGATGCATTAAGCACATTAATGTAGCTCTGATAAGTTTGTAGGAACAAGATATACAGCTAACTGCTGTGCTACCTCATTTTCAAGCCTCTTTCTTTGAACATTTGCATCACTTAGTTGTTGCTGAAGTTTCTGCTGCTCTTTTGAAATACTGCTTATCTGGCTGTCACATTCTTTCATTCTTGAATGAATAACTTCTAACTCAGATTCAACTTGAGCATGTTCGTTCTTTATGGAACTAACCTGCACAACGAATAGCAAATCAGCTGCAAAATGTGAGGGCCAATTTATCATGAAAGAATGTTGGGAGTAAAACCAAATAACAGCAATATTTTAACTTCGAAATTTACCACTGATTTCTGTTTATCCAGTGCTTCAGTGAGAGCATTAATCTGTTTTTCCGAAGCACATAATTGAGTTTCCAATGAGGTTAATTCGTGCATAACTGCATCTTTTTCCATAATAAGGCTCTCCTTTTTATTTTCATAATCCTATTATCATGCAAAAATTGTCAGAAATGAGAAATGAGCTTCATTGAAAAATTATTGTAAGACAAAACCAGGTAGCCTAATTGCTTGCTAAAGTACAAGATCAGAAACTCTAGGAAAATGCTAAATACTTGGTATGCAGATTACATTGTAAATTGAACTATGTGAATACTCAAAAATCACTTCAAAAAATCAGAAAAATAGAGAAATATCTGAAGGAATGTTTTTATATCCCAAGAAATGAAATAATAAACGTGTGGTATCTATGTAAATATCCCAAATAAAAATTAGATCTACCTTGAGTTGCTTTGAACCTGACTGCAAATCTGTTTTGAGGAGTTTTATCCTTTTATCAAGATCTTTGAGCATTCTCTCACGATAAGTGGTATGTTCTCTGATTGATTTCTCAAGTGCTAAAACATTGGAAAGATTGTTCTCAAGCACCAGTTGCTTTTCATTTGCTCTCAGCCTTACATCATGAAGCTCTAGTTCAATCTTTTTTACCAGCTCACCTAGCTATATAAATCAAATGGAAAGAATATATCAAAAATGTGAAATACTAATTTTTCATAATTGGACAATTCAACAAAAAAAATTCAATTATCTGTAGTACAAATAAAACATATACAGGAAGCAACCTTATGATGCTCGTTCTGCTCAGCTCTGCTTTGAAAGAGCGACAGATCATAAGATTTGAGCTCCCAATTGGATTTGAGATGCATGAACCTTTTCTGAAGAGGCAAAAGCTTTGAAATCTGAACAAAAACATGAAGACAACAAACTGTTTAAGATCTGACGTAGCTAAAACCTTTCTTAAAACAAATTGTACCCTGGCAAATGAACACGAAAATAAAATGAAGCAACATAGAGAGCATGCTGGAACATAAAACCCACAAAAATTGATACTCAGAAAAAAAACACAAAAATACAGTACATTGCAAGTGAACCAACCAATAGTGTATTCACATCTAATCAGAAGATGTAGTTACAGATAAACTTGAAGTTTAAAAAGATCGTGAAGTCAATCTAATCATAATGGATGACCTTGTCTTCAATTTCTGACAGCCTCTTCTGACGAACAGAAAGCCCAGACTCTGTTTGTGCTAATTCATGAAGCTGCCTTAACAGCTCACCTCCACCCCTTTGAAGATCAAAAGAAGCGAGAAAGATTAGTGAAGAATATGTCCTATGTCGAATTCCATTTATACGAAAATAAATATCTTCCAAAAGATGAAAGAATGCAACACTAAATGCCTCCTAAATTATCAAATTATCCTTCATGGAGCAAATACATCATGAGGACTAAAATATTAAAATAGGTTACTGACACCAAGAAGGCCATGACTGAACTTCACAGAATGGTCACTCGCTAGCTAGAACTAATAACTTAAGCTACACCCTTTACGCAATAAGCTCACATACCAGTTTCATGGTTAACCATAACAAGGTGTAGGGCTCAAAAACTTACTAAATATCCTCATCTACAGGCCACTTTCATGAAAAACATCAAGAGCAGTCAGAAAGTGTATATACAGGTGACAATCGAGTATTTGATAAATAAGAGAAAAATATAGAAATAGCATAGAAATATCCATAAGCAATAAACCAATGGCTTTACTTGCAGCATATCCTACAATAGGCAAAACACAAGTAAAAGTGAAATAGAGTAACAGATCGGATGCAACGTAACTAGATATAAGAAAAATTAACACATATAACACAAGAAAAGCCATGTTTTTTTCTTTTTAATGAAAGAAAAGCCATGTTACGAATTTAAAAAATCGCATAATCACACTGCTTACATATATACGAAAAACAGAAAATAATAACTAAAAAAGCACATTAATTAACTTTCATTATGTATTGAAATACCATGTCATGTGCCAATTTATCAAAAAAAATCAAATCTGCTAGAATATCTGAAATACATAGACACAAAAATACTTGCACATGAAAAATACATTTAGGAATAAGGACAAGATTGACCATTACCATAAAATAAATAGAACTCAAGATAGTTTTTTGGCAAGCATTTTTAACAGAAATTTAAAAGTGTTGCGCTTGAAATATATTTCTATTAAGTACACATAGCAAAATCAGCGTGTCAAACATGTAACGTTTTTTAGTATGTAAAATTGCCCCAAAAAATTTGAGTTCTGAATCAATTACAACACAAATACGCAAAGACAACTACATTTCATGAAGCTAGAGAAAGCAGCAAAAAAAAGTGATGGCAAACCATACTTGCGACTGCCGCCAGTGAGAAGGCCACTAGGTTGAAATATGTCACCATCAAGAGTCACACTAGGACTGTTGGTGTCTTTATTAAAGGCAACCTGAAAATATGTGTCAGGAAGCCAGCGTAGAAATGTAACACCCAGATAGAGTTATTAAGAGCAAAAGAAAACCACTACCCAAATAAAAGTGTACTTCCACTAAAAAACATTATAATCATTTTGACCTAATTCCAACTATTCCAACTATTGGTTTCTATTATAATGTACAGTAGCTAATATTCCTAATTTCAGAAATATAAAACCCTTGCCGACCTTCAACAAAACTGGGTTACGTTATGGCATGTCACTTGCAGGTGATGTATCAGCCAACAACAGCCTACTTTCTAATATCATCAGGTTAGGTAGTGGTAAGTTGCTCTAAGGAGGCAGTTCATAGCATCAGAATTGGGAAAGTTCATAATACTGCACCAAAAGAAGGTAGTGATAGCACAAATTCATTTATTTTCATTATGAGCAGATAAGGGAAAAATAAACTGGAATTGTTTAGAGCAGTGCTTGAGAAAAAAATAAGATTACTAGATTAAGGAATAGATTTAGGAAGAAAAGAAAGACAAATTTTCTCAGATCATTCAGTGCAGAGTTCACAAAAAAATGTAATGTTCAGAGTTTTGCTGAAGATCAAACCCAAAGCAAGCATTTATTCACAATTAGGAAACCGTATAACTTGTTATAGGTTATCGTTACTTCATTTTCATATTTTAAACATTGCCAAAAAATTTAAATTAAGTGCCACATGCCGTTAGCACTAAAAACCTTGAGTCCTTGAGCTAATGGAAGCAAAACATATTTAGTAGGATGAGTGCTTAATTTATCTTTATATACCAAAATATTTCTATACATTATGACACATAATAAAACCTTCATGAAAAAGACATGCAAATGGATAATGACTACAAAACAGGTCAAACTTTAATGGAGAAAGCTAGCCATTTTATGTGAAAATCAAAAACGCTCAAAAAATAACTCGGAACTGAAATCAACTCGAGTCAATTCGAGTCGAGTTTCAAATCAAAGTTGGGGCTCGGAATAATTTCATGTCGATTTCGAGCTAAGTGTTGCTCGCTCAAGAGAATAACCAAGTTGACTCGATATTAAAATATGTATAACTACTTGTTCATGGCATAATGGATGGGTGTGATAATGATAATTGGCAATTTGGCACAGGCCATTGATGGAGTCATGGTGAATCCAATTTGCCAAAACAATTTGTTTTCCTTTTTTAATTTTCGTATTCTTATTTTCAACTCAATAATTATAAAGGGCACCCAGCACTTACGCTAGTGAGGCTCGAGAAACACTGGAATTCTGATCAGATCTTCCATTCCATATCTTTGATCTCTATCAAAGATTTATCTCTTTTTCTAGCATTCCATTTTTCTCCCATAAAATCTCAATTTCTGGACCGGAAAAGACTTCGTGTCTCTCACGACTAGCCGCCCACCATTTCTCCCTCAATTGTTGCTGCTTACTGGCGGCAACCAACTTTTTGTGCGTCTGCTTGCTCGCATAACCCTTGTATCTCTACATTTTACAAATAGATCTTCCAGACTTTTTCAATCCAAATAGATCTTCCAGACTTTTTCAATCTCATTTTACGGTTATTATTGTCCAGTTATGGAGCTTGAGTTCTAAGCCATTTGAGCTATGTCGATTGGAGCTTTTTTTGTTGGTTTGTAATTATTTCAAAATTTTCATGTTTCTTTTCATCACATTAGCTGATTTTCTAGTTTCCACCGCTTTACAATCTACATTATTTTACCTTTTTTTAGTTAAGGAATTCAAGTTATTAGCATTTTGAGCTATAATGATTCAAGGTTTGAGCTTTATTTTTGGGTTTGTAACGATTTGAGGAATTGAGAAAAGAGGGAAAAACAGAAAAAATAAATGATGAGTTAGTAATCTGTCTTGCTGTTATTTACTGTTGTTCATTGTGAGTAACATGCGTTTATGCCTTGATAGTGACTACATGCAGGATTGAATTTAAATACTTAGATTTATTTGAGTGGGATTATAGGATGATACTCATGCAGGATTGAATTTACCAATCAACCAGTGATTTTGAAGGTTGCATCTTGTATGGATACTTCTATTTTAGTCATTCACTATGTTTAACATTGTCCATATTAAGCTATTAGCTATACATTGCTTTGTTACCCCACTTGATCTATCATACCTTAGCTGTAAATTTCTTGATTTTTGCACAGAAAAAACTACACTTGTCCTTTAGTTCTTTGATAATGCATTTTTATGTTACACAATACTACACTTCAGTAATAGAGCATAGATATTATAGTTAGATTTTAATTTTTTTTAATTATAAAATTAATTTAATGATACTACACTTGACCAGAGTACAGCTACTACAGGAATGTCGGACAGTGGACGCATTCTACAAATTGACTGCAATGACTTGTATGCACGTTCTATATTTTGATGTAATGAAGTACACTAGTAGTAAATGACTAAAATGTCATCATCTCATCCCAATGATTCTCAATTTCCTTTATATCACTTGACTGAAAGTAAAACTTATTATTCAATAAAAATTATTTTGTTTATCCAAGCGTTCAACTTTGGGATTCTCAATTTAAGGTACTGTTAAATCAATTTATGATATTTTATGCATTGTATGGAATGAATGTTCTTTATATAACTATTTCACGATTATAGTACAAGTTTTGCAGGTCACCAGAATTCATTTTTAATGGCACAACAAGCTATTGAATGGAGGGCACCTTGTAACTTAATTGCTACTATATGGCTGATTGTCAATAATTTCTTCATGTCTCTAAACAATGTAACTGTATTTTAGTAGGAAGATCAAAAACTTGTAATATGCAGTTTTTTTTCGATTTTGTAATTTGTATAGTTTTGATTATATACAATAATGAAATTTGATCAAATTATAGATTCCACTATTTGTTGACATTATTAAATCTTATGACTATGATCTCTGGACATGTAGCATGTTATTGTTTATCCACCATTTGTGTAAATTAAATATTAGATTTAAAAAAAAATGAAATCTACCTCATGTTCACTAATCCAAATTTTTCAAAATATTTATTTTTTAGCGAAACATATGATTTTTGAATGGTTTGAAAAATAAACATTTGTCTAATTTGTTATTTATAGTGTGCTAGAAATTGATTCAATTTTGACTTGAAATCAACTCGGACCCAATCTTAATGGAATCGAGTTGACTCAACTCGAGTCATATTCGAGTTTCAAGTCCAATTCAAGCTCATGAAAAATAAAAAATTTGTAATCTTGAATTCAACAAAACCCAGCTCAAACAGAACTCATGGCCAAGCCTAGGTGAGAAAAACTGTGGGTGATGTAGTTTTTGTCTGTCCTTAAGAAAAAGGATAAAACTAAAAAAAGTCCCAAGAACAAGAGTTTTAAAACCAGCCCAACAAAGATTAGAAAAAGCATTTTAATGAAGCGGGGAATGGGGGGAGGGAGTAGTCAAAGGAAGATAAAATAGATGGTGAGAATGCATAAGCGAATTAAAAACTTAAAATCAATTATGCAAAATGACAATAAAATAGATGAATAATGATGATATTGTTAGTAGAATCAAAAAATTATGAATTAAGGAGAAATACATCCAGTGTGTTGTGTGACAGAAAGATCTCACTCAAGCTAAAAGACAAATTAGCAATGTGCTGACCTACAAGGCAAAATATGCAAATAAAATAAATATCACAAATAAAAATATTAAGGTAAATAAGTGAGTATACACAAAAAAACATAAGAAATGAGTATGTACGTGAGAATATTAGAGTAGTTTCAATTGAGAATAAGCTCATAAAGAGTAGACTTAGATAGTTTCGACATATAAATTGCAGGCTAATAAAAACTACAATAAAGAGAATTGAGTTATTGGATTTTGCCCATAAAAAAGAGAGGAAAACTAAAAAAGTATGACAAGAAACTATAATAATGATCTTGCATACATGGGGCTAAATGAGGAATTGTTATTTAAAGTAGGGCAATGAAAATAAAGGATCCATGTAGCCCACTCAACCTAGTGAGATAAAAGCTTGGATGTTATTGTTATTGTACATGACCTAATAACACAGAAACCTCTATTGAGGAGGATTTCAGGGTCTTCATCTTTTTATGACCTTTTTACTCGGCTTTTATTAAATAAAACATTGCATTCATCTTCACTTAGAAATAATTTTAAAAGAAACCATACCTCCTTTGCTGCATCGGCATTTTGGCAAACAAAAGTTGATCCAAACACGTAAGCCATGGCATTCTGCAAGATAACATGCTATTAGATTAAGTGTAAAGAAGGCAAACTATCCATAAATTATACATTAAATTGCTACTATTTTTGCAGAGACAAATTATATGGCTATTAGCATAGTAATGAAAGTTCAAATCAAGAATCCTACAAGCTGGTACAAGCATGTTGCCATAAACTTTTTAAACAAAAAGGTAAAAATCACACTGGCACTAGGAGCCTCTCTGGATATCTGGTCAACAAATATCATAATAGTCATACAACAAATAAAAACAGAAACAATACAAGGGCTCATTAGGACCTAGTAACCATACAAGCCACTCCATCGGAGTTGGTCATGGGATTGCCTTCTTTCCATAACCGGTTCCCAAAAAAAATGCTCCACTGCTATGTTATCAGTAGAAACTACACATTAATGCCTGCAATACTAGGCTGCAGAAATAACTATAAGCACAACCATATTTGGTATCAATGATAACAAGTAAAAAACAAAAAACTATAACAAGTGAGAATTTTCTTTCATCGCCTCAATGTTCAAGCAGGAATAATAGACCTTCTGTATTCAATCAATTGAAAAATGGGCAATCAATCACTACTAAAAGCATACAATTTAAAGGAACAAGCTACTGATGATGGCACTGACACTTAAATAAACCAGCAAGATGTCTGAAATGTTTACCTTCACTTCATCATCATATCCTACCAAAAGGAGGGCCAATTTTGCATTATGCTCACCGACCTTTGAAGAGATTTAAGAAAAAACAAATCCATGAACTAATTGAAAAAATCTTACAAATACAGTTCTTTAATTCTACAAAGACAGTTCTTTACAGTCAGATAATATCTAACCAGTCTAGCAGCAGCTTGTTGAATCCTATTGGGAATAATACTGGTTTGAATTTTGTTTAATGGTATTATAGTAACTCTTCTTCGGAGATCACCATTTTGAAGCAGCTTCTTTCCAGTGTTTTCTGAGTCAACAACAACATTAAACAACTTTCCCCCAGCAGCAACCTGGAAAATGTGTTTCGTTAGCTTTTCAACAAGTCATATACTTCTGTGCATCCATTGTAGAAAGTGATATCTGCAAACTTTACACTTCTCATTATAAGATTGGAGCCATTCCTTTATAACTACCCATGTATTTTAAAAAAATACATCTTTTAAAAGTAACTGATTTA
The DNA here is from genome assembly GCA_002786265.1 of Apostasia shenzhenica. NCBI lineage: Eukaryota > Viridiplantae > Streptophyta > Magnoliopsida > Asparagales > Orchidaceae > Apostasia > Apostasia shenzhenica. The sequence continues at coordinate 867,884 of KZ451923.1, forward strand.
TTTGTAACTAACTATGCTATGTATATGGTCAAGATCTTTTGGTTATACAATTCAATTTCTACAATGGATGCACCTAAGTTGAACTCTTCAACACAAATGGTGAGCAAATGTGTAAGCAGTTACAGTTTGGGATCTTTGAAACCGAACCTCTAGTGCAGTCATCGTAGAACTGTCCTTCACTGTAATCAGCCTTGCAACCACTCCTTTGACCCTTGACCTGTCAAAATCTTTTATAGGATCACGATAGTTGAACTGAATGTTCACAAGGTTTCCTGAAAGAACACAAATTTCATCTTTCAACTTCTGGATAGCCTCCAATTCCACAGACCGGTCCTAAAAAGAAAGAAAAACACAAAAAGGACACCATTTGAGTTAAGTATGAGTGGAATAATATGCAACAAAACTACACTAGAATAATATATACTATTAGTTTGACACTTATCATAAATATATGCAAACCAAGTAATGAACGTGCAAACCTTTTGAAGAGCCTCCATTTGGCCTTCCCTATAAGCAATTGATTCCAATGATGTTTTAATGTTCTCCAGATCTTTCTTTCTATCATTAAGCTCCTTTTCTACAGCAGCAGCCTCGTCATGTTTTGATATCAATTGTACCCTCTTCTCGTTTAGCTCCTTCTCAGAATGACTCATTTCTGTTTTTAACTGTTTCAATTCATTTTCACAATTTCCCACAGCAGCTTTTGCATCCCTTAGCTGGTCTTCAAGACACTTTTCCTCATTTACACTGCTTTTTCCAGCCAGCACACCCTAATGGCCACTTTTTTGATTGATTAGTATATCAAGAATGGCAATATGCTTGAGAAACCATCTGATAATGGCTGGAAGCATTAAAAATACCTGGTATTGACTCTCACAAACATCTAAATCTTTAGATAAATCCTCTACTGTCTTCTTAATATCAGCTGCACCCTCCTCCACCTTATACACTGCAGATTCCTTCTCTAAAATTGATCTTTTAAGATCTTCAATACTCCTGGCAATCTGTTGAAGAGTGTTATTGTTGTGCAAAAAGACAAACATCAGAATGCCGACATGAGTCTCCCGAGTTGTCAAATGACAGAATGGTAACAAGACGAATAACTAAACAACTTCAAAGCATTAACACTTGGAATATTCGAGTCAGATGAAACATCCTCAATATGTATGACTTATTTTAAGTACGCAAGGATGTTTTGTGAGATATAAGTATGGCTTTATTTCACATTCTACACATCTCTCAAATAAAATTAATTTCATTTCAAATAATTTTAAATCTCAAAACAAAAATAGCACATCAAAAGTTATCTTTTATCCAATTAAAAATAAACTACAAACAAACAACCCAAGTGATCAAAAAGGAAAACAGAAATCAGCTTCAGCAATAAACATTACCTTCTTGGAAGCATTTTGCTCCGCCCTTAGTAACTCCTCCTGGTTGTCCAATATCGAAGTTTCCTTCACCAGACAACAAGAAAGATCATCTACAGTCTGAGACATCTTCTTAACATCACCACCTAATTTTGCTTCTCTATCAGCAATCAACTTAGACATACTATTCTCCATAACTTTTATCTCTTCACTTAATCTTCCCGTGATGTCATCAAGTTCATCAATTTTCATCTTGCATCGTGTCACTGCATCTATAGCACTATCACGCACTTTTTCTGCCTGCACATAATCATAAGCAATGCAGAACCTTTTAAGACAATCTAATTCTGCATTGCCATTGGCCCATTGCATGTATTGCACTCTCTCCTTTCTAAGCTTCTCAAGAGAGGGGAGGATTTCCTGATCAAGAAGTTTATCCATCTCGTCCACTTTATTCTGTTTCTTCTCAAGGGTCTTCAAAGCAGATTCCTTTTTCATTTCATACATTTTTGTACCAGCAGCCTCTTCAAGCATGGATAAAATTTCAGGCGGTTTCATGTTCAGAACTTTAGTTATGCGCCCTTGCATGATCAGGAAGTGTGGATTGTTGACATTCAACTGCACAGAATGGAATAATGTCTGCACTCGAGAGGGCTGAGCAAGGTGCCCATTGACAAGATACTTATTCCTTCCGCCAACCACAACCTGAGATGAAACGATTGCATTAAACTGAATGCCATTTAATGTCAATGGTCATTTTGTTGCGTACTTCTACATATATCATCCACTTCAGCATCACAATGCTGTACTTAGAGTTAAAATAGAAAGATAAACGACCAGATTAACACTAATCAGACCAGCAGGATATGATTTACATTAAAATTGCCACCAAGCATGTAAGACTCCAAAATTGCAAACATTACCGTTCAGAATAAGTGATACTTCACTGAATTTCCATGGAATCTCTAATTAAGTGCTCAACCTCACCTGCCTTGTAACTGTTATCTCCGGACACTCCTCGTAACCTAATGGGCTTCGGCTCCGGTCAGAATTGTCGAACACAACGGAAACAGTGGCCTTCGTGATGCCTGCCTGGCCCTGTTTGTAGACGAGCTCCTGGAGGTTGGTGGCGCGTACTTGCTGTAGATTTGTGATCCCAAGCACGAAGCAGATGGAATCGAGGATGTTCGACTTGCCGGAGCCGTTGAGCCCCGTGATGGCGTTGAAGAAAGGATCGAAGCCGGAGACCACTGTCCTGGTCGCGTACGATTTAAACCCCTCCAGAGAGATCTCCTTGATGTACATCGTAGTCGGAATCACAAGGAGAGACGTAGGGGAAGGGGGAGGAAGAGAGAGGGACGGGAGTGAAGAAGTCCTAACTCCTAACCCTAGCGTAACAGTCGAAGGGGATGGCACTGTAGCAGAGGAGAGAGAGGTTGAGAGCGGGAAATGACTTATTAAGGACCAATTTTATTGTGTTTTCGAAATAGAGTGCGGTCACCGTTGGTCATTTTAAGATAGCAATATCATCACAATTAGCTATAGGGTCGCAGCATACAACCTAACTCGTAAAACCTATTAAAATCTGACCCAAAAAATTTATATATGGACGGTAAATTTTAACTCATTTATTAAATAAATTAAATTTAAATTGAGCATAATTAAGTCGGGATGAATTCAGTTTAAAGTTTTTTTTCAAAATTTTCTCTATAAACAAGTCAGGTCGACCTACCAATCAGACCTATTTATTAATTAAGTCGAGTTCGAATCATAAATTTTGGCATGTTTAATAAATGAGTTAGTTTGAGTTAAAGTTATTCAGATTAAGTTCAATTCAAGTTCGACTCATACTCGATTTATCTACCCTTATTTGTTGACGTTGTGTAGCCGAACAAAATAAAGAAATACTAAAAATATGTTTACAGTAATCAAGCCTTTAGAATTATGACATGCTTGTTTGTTTTTCAATTTAGATTTTTAATAAAAAAATAAATTTTTATTTAATTTTTTAAAAAACTTATAAAAAAAATTTAAAATATATTTTATTTTAACATACGCACAAAATGTAAATAAAATTAATTATTTATTCAAGACTTTATAACATAAAAGTTATTTTATTGAAGAAATAAAGTTAATTGTATTATAATGACTTAATAATTGTTTTCTATAATATTTATTTTTAAATTTAAGTAAAAAATTTCTATTATATAATATGCTTTCTTATATTCTATTAATAACATCACCATTTATTTTATTATTATCTTGTATAATTAATCCAAAATATCTAAATTATTCACTCTGTTTAATAATTTGATTATCAATTATTTTCTCACAATAAGTACTTCTTTCACGACTAAAATTATACTTTATATATTCAATTTTAAATTTACTAAAACGAAAAAAATTTAGATTCTAAAATATTTTTTATTATTCGAGTTTCACTTCAGCATCTTCTCTAATCTTATCAATAATGAGAATCTTATTTACAAAAAAATATATACCAAGGTATTTTTTCTTTAATATATCCAGTAAAAATCTTCATAATTAATGTAAAGAGATATAAATTTAAAACTGAATTTTGATATAATCTAATTAAAATAGGAAAAACTTTTAGTCAAACTCTCTTATATTCAAAAATATGTAAGAGTCACTTTATATATCTTGAATAACTTAAATGTAAGCGGTGCAAATCCTTTTCTTTTTAAAAACTCTTCAAAGTCTGTAATAAAAACAAATCTTCAAAGCACAATCTTTGTGACTTTATAATAAGCTTTTTTAAATTAATAAAAATCAAATGTAAACTTTTTTTCTTCCTAAATTACTTTATTAAACTATTTAATAATGGAATAACTTCTATAGTAAATCTGTAGAGCATAAAATTAAATTAATTTTGTAATACTTTAGTATCACAATATAATTTATGCTCAATCACTCTCTCTCAAAAATTTAAAGTATGGCTTATTAACTTAATTTTTTTACAATTGCTATAATCTTATACATCACCTTTATTACTATAAATATATATGTACTTTTTTTCATTCATTTGCTATCATTTTAATCTTTAAAATTACATTAAACAACAAAATGAACCAAAAAAACTTTATCATCTCTCATACATTTTTTCAAGTATATATTGAAATATCATTCGATCTAACTATTTTTCCACATTTCATGTTCTTTAAAGCTTGTCTAACTTCAACTTTTTTTATACACTGGATGTAAGAGCAATTTATATATATATTTTTTAAAGTAACATTAATTGAATATAAACTCTGAGAAAATTAACTTAAATAGTTTGGACATATAAGTAGTCCAACCGTGGTTCGATGGACGTCGCATCCCTTGATTTCAATGACAATCACTGTGATTACCACCTCCTTTGGGGAGGTCACATGTAGTGAATGTAATGTCAGGTAGAATCAGGGGGCTTCGACGACATATACTTGAGGGCGCCTCAGAATCGTGCAAGTATAGTCGAAGCCGAAGATCTACAACACAGCCTTCTTTCTACCGGCCTTCGATGGCGTTTCGGTTGAAGACGAGGCCACTGAGAGCTCATCCTGGGGGAATAGCGCTCGCGCCGCTTTTGATGGCAGCACTTTGATCTTTTTTGTAGCCGGTGAGGAAGCATTTCTTTATATATTCGTTAACGAGTGCTTGAAAAGAGCGGTACTTGTGTAGGAGATGGTTGTAGCACTTATGGAACTTATAGTATTTCTTTGGGTCCTCGCCCAATTGGGATGATTATCGTTTGCCCCAGTTCTTGATGAACCCCTTGTCCTTTAAGATTGAGAATATTTTCTCGATGATGTATACCGATTCTAACCGAGGGGAGAATCACCATCGAACTTGCACTTTTCATGAGAGGGGAAAATTTTCGAGAAAACTTTTTCCTGGGAGGACTCTGTTCCGACTGTAGGGTGCCGCCCTTCTTTTCTTGAAGCTAGACATCTTCCTTTCTGGCACATGCTTTTAGGGTTTGTCATCCTCCAGATGGATGCACTTTTCGGCTAGGCCCTTTGTCTCTATAAGCGTCTCTGACATGTCATCCACGATGGAGTCATATAGCTCCCCTGGCATTATGTTGTGGATGTTGACCTGTTGTCAGTGTTATCTTTCATTTCTGCGTTCATCTTCTTGAACCGATCAACATTCTCGTGAAGGGACTCCTTGGGGGATTGTTTTATCTGCCAAAGCTCATAGATGGTTTGGGAGGTGGTCTTTGATTTGCCAAACTTGGTGCGAAATTGCTTGGCGAATTGCTCAAAACTCTGTATAGACCCTTGAGGGATTTCGTTGAGCTTGTCCAACGCCAGCCTCGTTAGGGTGTTTTTGAACAAACGACACTTGTATGCATCTAAAATAGGATCTCCCATTGCCAGGGCATTCTCGAAGAGCTTCACATGCTACGTTGGGTCAGTGAGGCCCTGATAGTCATAGACTTTGGGGGCCTTGTGGCTGCGGGGCGCGGGTGTTGTCATTATCACAGGTGAGAAGAACGTACTTACCAGAGAAGCCGGAGGGTACAGTTCGGGGTGACTCTCCCTCGCGGCGTGGGTGCTGGCCTCTTCAGAGGGTAGTTCATGGTGCTTTGCACTCAGTAAAGGTTGGGTAGAGCCTCAAGCGATAGGGCTAGAGGGAGAGGTGGCCTCTGCTGCTGGAGGAGAGCTGGGATGGCAAAGAAAGCATTCATCATTTGGGAGAGCATGACTAATGCATGTGTAAGCGCCTGAAGCTGGTGATCGCTCGCAGAATCATTTGGCTGAGGCACGAGTGTCGTCTGCTGTTCGACTGCCGGGAGGTTTTTGCCATGGGCTTCTTCCATGAGTGATTGATGGGGCAAAGTTCGGTCTTGTATGAGAGCACCAAATTATTAATACTGAATTTCTAGTATTGCGTTAAAAAGGAGAGAAAAAGTACTTCAAAGATCAGCGGTCATGATGTTCAGAATTCAGGCGTAGAGGGGTTAAGAAAAACATAATGATTTAAGATAATTTAGGAATATGTTCTCCTACATCCACCGAGGTGTCAGAGAAAGAAGGCTTCACTAGTGTTTAGAAAAGGATTTGGTCAAGAGATCAGTACAAGAAAAAAATAAAGAATATAAGCTCAATATGTTCGTCCTCTCCCTTTTCTGGAGCCCTATCTAGAGGTACTTATAGATGAGCTATAATGGGGCATAGTGAGTTTTCGGTCTAGAATGTTATAATTGTTAGCTCCATCCCATCCAGCCCATATTTGCTAGCCCCCAAAAGATCGTGGATAGTGGCGAGGAAATGCGGACTCTCGATCGTAATCACTGGCAGGAATCTACACCCAACGTCGTGCTGACATGAAAGACTCCGCTAGGCTGAGGTAGTGGCAGCCGGGGGCAAACAAGTATTGCGGCTTAATGTCGTTGGCCTTAACTGTGCTGGTAGTTCGTCATGAAGCGTTCGTTAACGGCAGTTCGGTAAATGCCTTTCGTCTTTAATCCGTCGCTGAACTTCCCTTGAGTTCTTGCCATGTAAGCTTTCATATGTACGCTCCAAATGTGTTGGCGCGAATCCAAATACAATATACCCACTCAAGGAAGATTCCACTAGTAGGTTCAATCTCTCTAACTTGTGGTACCGCTCAACTGCCACGATCTTCACATCTTACTTAGCTGTGAACTTTTTACCAAATAGGAATGGACCGTTTTTCTAGTGAAATTGAAGCTATCTATTAGATAATTTTGGGCAGATTGACAAAATTCAAAATGCTCTTTATGCACAATATAGTAAGAGCCTTAATAAAGGTTGATATGCTGCTCACTTTTGGTTTCTGAGTCCAAATATTCAAATATTTATTATGAGAAATTGTAAGGATCCCTCATTTTTCATTAACGGCCCTCTTTTTAGATAGACAGAGAAATTGATTTGAATTAAACTTTGAAAAATTTAAATTTATTAAAACCAAGTTGCTAAAAATTGAGCCTTACATCAGATTCCGTGTCACATGGGCTGCCATCGGATGAGCTTTTATGAAATATTTTATGCAATTAAATTAATATTTAAATGCTTTTGTATTTCCAGCTCACCGATCCGAGTGGCACTGCCCTTCTTCATCCTCATTGTAAGCCGTTAGATCTTCACGATTCTCGCACTCAGAGATCCAATAAACTCTCTCACAGTGGATTGGTTCTTTATTTATTTATTTATTTATTTATTTATTTGTTTTGTTTAGATGGAATGGATTTTTTTTTTTTTTTTTTTTTTTATTTACATTTAAGATCCGACCGAAATAGGATTTTTTTTTTTTTTTTTTTTGATAAAAGATGGAATGGATTGGTTCTTCTAAAGAAGAAATTCATCTCTCTCTCTCTCTCCAGCTTTCGATGGTCGCTACCGCTGCTTTCCCCGCTTCCGGCGCCTCCGCCCCTGCCAAAACCGATAGCCACCCTCCTTACAAAGATGTAAGCTCGCTTCTCATCTCGTCTTCATTGCTTGTCTCTCTGTGTTTCGTCTTATTTCTAGTCTTTGATAGATGATTCTGAGCGCGATCAAGTCGCTCAGGGAGCTAACGGGTTCCAGCCGTGAAGCTATATCGAAGTACATAGCTGACAACTTTCCTGACCTGCCCAGTTGCCACGATGCTCTCGTTGGTAACCATCTCCGGCGTCTCTGCTCCGAAGGCGTTCTCTGTATGCTCAATCTCTCCTACATGGTCGCTAAATCGCCTGCTGCTGGCGAAGCTACAGGAAACAGAAAGCGTGGCCGCCCGAAGAAGACGATTAACGCTAAACCCGGTCGACCTCGAAATGTGATTGCTGATGCTGATGTAGTAAAGGAGAGAAATCCCGGCCGGCCGCTGAAGACCGCAGCTATGTCGCCTCCGGAGGCTTACCTTCTTTCGCAGTGTGAACAGCTGAAATCTGGGCTGTTGCCAGGAGCTGCAGCCATTGTTCTTCCTCGGGGTCTGGTGAGTAAAATTGTAAACCTTCAGAGACAAGAGGGTAGTGTGAGCCCAGTTCTCATTTTGCCCAATGGACTTCAATCTCTAGTTGATTTGTCTGGCAAGAAGAATCAAGACATCAAGAAGAAGAAGCCTGGCAGGCCAAGAAAGGTGGAGGGGAGACAAGCAGGCCGGCCCAAAAAGAAAATTAAGTTGCAGAAGCAAGATGGTTCCGAATCTGTAGTAGGGAAGGCGACAAATCCTGTTGCTAAAAGGCCTGGCCGGCCGCAAAAAAGTAACACCTTGGGTGGGTCTAAAAATGTGATGAAAGTTCCTGCTAACAAGGAAGCTTTCCCAGATAGTAGAGGGGTGCAGGCAATGTCAAGCTTAACAGGTTTGGAAGTGAAGAAAAGGCCAGTTGGCCGCCCTAGGAAAAATCTCTTAGCTGAAGGCTCAAATCATCCTCCTTCTAGTTTTAGAGAGCGAGGGGTCTTGGAAACAGCTGAAGATCTAGTCATACTTGATATTAATGGTAAAGCTAGTGCAGTGACTGTGAGTCGGGAGATGAAGAAGAGGCCAGTTGGCCGTCCTAGTAAGAGGCTGTTAGCTGAAGGCTCAAATCATTCTCCCCCTAGTTTTAAAGTGCGGAAGGTATTGGAAACAACTGAAAAACTACTCATACCTGGTAATGGTAAAGCTACTTCAGCAGCTACAAGTTTGGAGGTGAAGAAGAGGCCTGTTGGCCGCCCAAAGAAAACACCTATTTCCAATGAGCTGAGTAATTTTGTAGCTACTAGTTCTGTAATGGAGAAGAGTTCCTTTGGTCTTTTGAGGAGAGGGCCAGGTGGTGAAAGTTCATATACTGCTTCTCTCGGCATCATTAGTGAGCAGAGTATATTGAAAGCTGCTAAGAGTATGGAGGTGAAGAAGCCTGTTGGGCGTCCACCAAAAATTCCTTATGATGAAGGCTCAAAGCCTTCTCTTCCTGCAACCATGTACTTCTAGCTGAGGTACTAATATTTCTATATCTCAATGAATTCAAGGTTCATTCATTGAATCTTGGTTCTCAAAGCTATTTAGCTTTCATGTGGGTACATAGTGATCAATGGATAGGTTGTTTTCAGTGTATGTGTGTGCATGAATCACAGTGCTACTTGCTTTGCACTTAAAACTTATTGAAAAAATCTGTTTGATGTTTTGTTTATTAGTAGTTCATCATCTATGTTGATTTCTTGAGCTGGATTGATGATGTTTTCACATATTATTTTCTTTGTGTGTTGACATGAAAAATTGGCCAACTTATTGAACGGTGCAAATTACTAAGGAAAAAAAAGCTGCAACAATAACAACAATCAAGGCTTAATCCGATTAGGTGAGGTCGGCTATATGAATTCTTTGTTTTCATTGCGCTCTATTAATTACTAAATTTTTATCTAAGTTTAAGTAATTAAGATCACTTCTTATAGTTTTTTGTCATGTCTTCTTTAATCTCCCTCTTCCTCTTTGTACATGGGCAAGATTCAATAACTCAATTTTTCTAACTAGAGCTTTAATCGGCTTACGATTTATATGTCTAAATTATCTAAGGAAAAAAAAGCTAATAAGAAAAATTTGGAGCACAAGATTTTATGTTGAAACTAAGTTGACTTAAAAAAACAATATTGTCTTTTCATTGCGCTCTATTAATTATTAAATTTTTATCTAAGTCTAAGTAATTAAGATCACTCTTTATAGTTTTTTGTCATGTTTTCTTTAGTCTCCCTTTTCCTCTTTGTACATAGGCAAGATCTAATGACTCAAATTTTCTAACTAGACCTTCAATCGGCCTACAATTTAGTCCATCGATGTAAAGGAGTGTACAGGGGAAGTGTACAAAGCTCTAATGAGGGGGAAAGAGAAGGAGAAGTGATACAAGTAGTCTTATAGGATGATGGTGGAAGCCTCTGGTTGAAGAGCCCTCATCGAAGGATCTTAGTCAAAGAGGTTGCAAAGGTAGAGCTCTAGAGGAGGTCAATGAAGAGCTACAAAGATAAAGTGGGAAGTAAAAAGGACTTTGGTTCTCTAGAATAGCTCCTTTTTCTCTATTTTTTTTCTTTTTTAAATTTATAGTGTTGGGGCTTCATGACAGCTTTTGATAGCTACTTGTCCTATTGTGCTAGTGACACATGATAGTTTTTGACAACTACTGCCCCTATAGTGTTTGGGCCTCAGGGTGGCTTTTGATAGTTTCTGATAGCTACACTTATATTTAATATTGTATTTAATGGGCTTTTTAAGTAATTTGATGAGGTATAATGTCATGTGTGGTTACTATATGGGAACTTGGTAGTTGATATGGTATGATTGATTGGATCGTTGAGCTTTCTAGGATTTAGGTTTGAATCAATGTTGTTGTCAACTAGGGCTATTAGAGAAGAGTATGTTTGACTACGGTCGCTTGAATATAATTCCTTGGAAGATTTTTTGACTAAGGGCTTTTGGAAGCTTAAGGTTTGTCCGGATATGGCTTGCTGGAAGATTGTTTGACTAAGGGATGCTAGAGGTGTTGCTTGAATATAGTTCCTTGGAAGACTATTTGGTCAAGGGCTGTTGGAAGTCTAGGGGTTGCTTGGATATAGGTCTTTGGAATGTTGTTTGATTAGGGGCCATTCAACTGGGATTATTACATTTGAGGTTGTTCTATTAGAGTTTTCATCAGTTTATGATTTATATATCTAAATCATCTAATGTGAGATTTTTTTGAGTTTATTTTCAATTGAGATTATTCCAATTTTTTTATGGATATACTCAGTTTTTATTTTGTTCTTTTGTGTATACCTTATCTATTTTGGTGTTCTCATCTCTAAGATACTTTGTTTATTTGTATGTTTATGCTTTGTAAGCTAAAATTCAGCACTATATAATATCGTTAATTTTACTACCATTCTATTTTCTTTTTTAAGTTTGTGTGTGACTTTTAGTTTTTTATCACAACAAATTAGATATATTTTTTCACTTAATTCATTTTGTTTGGATTTCATTAATAACATTAATGTTTATTTTATTATTATTTTGTATGATTGAATGAAAATATTTTAAATTACTTATTCTTTCATATAACTTGATTATCAATTGTCACCTTCCTATTATTAGTGTTTTTATTTTGATTAACTTTATATTTCATATATTCAATTATAAATCTACTAAGATGAAAACTTTTAAATTCTAAGGTATTCTTGTATGACTCGAGGTTCGCTTTAGCTTTACTTTAATCTTACTAATAAAAAGGATATCATCTACTAAATCTTATATATTACTTATTCTAAAATATGTTTTTACATGTTCTTCATTTTCTAGTCAACTTATTTTCTATTTTTCGGTTTACTATTTTTTGTAATTGTTTAGATTTTTATCTTTCTTATTATGTCTTCCAAGATCTCAAAGTTAAGAAGATTAGTGGAGGCATTATTGAAGCTAGTTGGATCTATTTTTTGACTAACCATGACACTTCTTCCCTTTTTTTGAGCATCTTTGGTTTACTTGTTTCAATGGAATTGTTGCCTTGACTGCTCCCTCCTAGCCAGATGAAAGATTTTCTATATGTGCTCATATCCATGTCTAGGTTTGAGTGTAATACTGGTGATTTTTTTTTTTTGGAAGCATAATGCTTGTGATTTTGAGATGTATCTTTTACCTCATTTCTTTTTGAGTCCATTATTAATATTAAGGCTCTTTTTGATTTAATTCATTCGGACATCTAGCATCCCATCCCTTTGTCTACTCATTTGGAATTGTTATCTTGTGTTGCATGATTGTATTTATTAAAGAATCATTGTGAGTTCTTGTTTTCTCACTATTAATATGGCAATGTAGTCCACATTGTTTTTTAATACTCCACTCTCTTGCAATACTTGTAATTAATAAATCTTATCACTATTTTTTTTTTGTATTTGTCAATTTTTTTCATGTTCATCATGGTCAGGTTGAGAATGTTTCACTTAGAGCTATGTGATGATTTTATACAACCTTTCACCTAGAACTATGTGATGTATTTTTTTTTGATATTGTTCTTGTACTCAAAAATGATATTGATGTTATGATCAAGTGCATATAAAATTCTCTCTACCTGTGTTGCTTGTTTTGAATCAATCTCCTTCTCAAAGGACTATCCTTTTATTCCTCTATTTTTGACAGCTTCTATAACTATGGATCATGTTATTAAGGTATATATCTGCTGCTCTTGGGTTATTACTGGTCTATTGTCTTCACCATTTATTTTGATGATGATTATGCCATATCAGTTGATGATGGAAAGTCTACACCTTATGATGATGTGGAAAAAAACTTTCTTAGAATTATTTTGGTTTTCTTGTTGAGTGTCCCATGGCAATGCATTATGATAATAGGTTAGTGATTTATATATACCCAACAATCATGTTTTCTATGAAAGAATAAAGCATATTGAGGTAAATTGTCATTTCATCTTAAAAATGATTTTCAATCAAAGTAGATAATTTTTCCTCATATTGGTATATAAGATTGGTTTGTAGATATAGAAGTTTAATTTGTACACACCTTCACTGAGGCTTTAGGACCTTAATGTTTCTCTTATGTGATAACTTGGATCTATTTGATATGTATGCTCCAACTTTAAGAGAGAGCAGTCTTTTGGAAGCTTTATTTAGTTTCTTACTATTCATTTCCTGGATATTATTCAATTGTTTCTTCTTTATTTAGTTTCTTATTATTATACATAAAAAGAATTTGTATTTTACTTATTTTTATGTAGGGACATTTACATGCATGCCACACAAATCTTTTAATATTACACCACAGATATTTTCTTCACAAAATTTACATTATAGAGCGTGAAGAAAGTGTGTGTGATGTAATACATGAAGATTTGTGTGGCATGTATGTAAAAATTCTTTTTATGTATTGTACACTCCTCTTCTACGTTATAAATAACAAATAGTTCACTTAAGTTGAAGACTGAACTCTTATAACAGTTTTTTTTTATTACAGTACTACTTAAACACACATACAGTAATAGTTTCTGTATTCTCTATGTAGAAAGAGGTAGAAATGGTATCTTTTATTTGACCAAGGCAAGCACAGTAATTTTAGCTTGGATGATGCAACTGTCTTTGATGAGGAAGCCTTGTGATGGGTCTTTGAAGTCCTTTAGAGGTATGAAGTCCCTTTTTCCCCAGCCAGGATGGCAGCTCTTAAACACATCAGTATCTGCAAGGGCAGGAGAGAAAGCTGGCATTATTTGCTTGGGACTCATAGACTTGGAATATATGAACCAATTATGTTGAAAGTTTGGGTAAATTAGCCTTTTTTTATATTGGTCTATTTTTTTTTTCACAAGTTTATGTGGGTTTTTTTTTGGCATACTATCATTATATGTAGGTTTTTGAGCTTCCAATCGTATTGTCTATTACTTGCCCATTTACATTAATAAATCTAATATTTCAAGTAATTGAGAATGTCTCCCATATTCCTACCCCCTTACAGATAAGGGTATTGAAAGATAAATGTAGGGCTATTATCGGACGCATGCGAAAGTCTAAAATCAAAAATTGGCTCAAAATTAGTTTGAAATCAAAATTGAATTGATTCGAGCTAGGTTGGCTGTAATTGCTTGATTTTGAGCTGATTTGAATCAAGATTTGAGCTAGCTCATTATGTTATAATATATATATATATATATATATATAGTTTTTGCATTTAAGGGGATTGAATTTTTGGCTTTAAAAAGAATAAGCTTTAAATATACTATATTCTTCCACTAAATCATTATGCCAACTTATACAAAGGAACACGTTCATCAACAAAAAAAAACTTATATAAAGGAACATTTCATTCAAATATTATATTAACATTGTTTTATTATATATGTAATTTCAAGCAAACTCAATTCATATTTTGATTGAGCTAGGGAAAACACAAACTGAGGGAGTTTTGGGTTTTGGATATTTTAAACACCTAGACAAATGACTCACAGATTATCATGGGTGTTTTTTTTAATAATGAAGCCTAGATGAAATAATTGGTAATGTTCTTTAAACACTACTGAACTATTAGAAATATCATTGCTAATGATGGAGGCAACGGAAGCATCTTGTGCTCTTCTGAAGTCCAGCCATTGATGCCAATGCCAGGGCTTGTTTGCTACAAGAATTTGCCGCTCAATCTAAGATTCCACAAGATCATTTTCTTCAAGAAGAAAAATCTGAAGGGTATTTGATCTAGACTTACATTTCTTTTCTTTGTGTTTTCCTTTTACTTGATCAATGATGGTCAGGGTGAATTCAGCTGAAACCTTTGTTGCGCTTACATCACTTACAGAACCATAGTAATAGAGATACAAGGATAAATGTTTGCCCTTAGCATCACTTGTTTGATCCCCATCTGGATGGATATGAATAGACCTGTAATGTGGGTAAACAATCAGAAATAAGCCAAACATTCATTCAAATATTTCACAGGCGTATGTGCTCTTCAGTTATACAATCACTAGTATTTTTTTTTTTTTTAAATTTCAACAATCACTAGTTAACTTAGTAAACTACACAGCTTCTCCAATTCTATTAAGCATGAGAAAACAATTGAGTTATTTGTATGTATATATATGAGTGGGTGGTTGAAATTGTAGTACTTTCTTGTTTCTGTATAGGCCCAAAGTTTTAATTTCTTGTTCTATTCAGGTGGACAATTTGTTTCAGTAAAAGATTGGGTGGTTATTTTGTAGTATTATACTGGTTATGATTGTAGTGCTGTGTATTTAGTCTGTTTCTAAATGGCTTTTATATAAATCAACAAGCAGATTTTACTCAATCATGGATTATATTTTAGCTTAAGAGATACCTAAAGGTAGTCAGAAGCTGTTTTGTGATGCTTTAAAAAGTGTATGTCTTATATGTGAGTTCAATACATAATCCTTTGAGAATTTATGATTGAGAATGTAATTTCTCTTGTATCTGTATTAAATTCTAAGAGAGCCCGGATATGCACCTCAAAAAGTTGACCAATACAAAACTCAAAAGTGCATTTTGGGTTTAGCACATTGGATTATTAAGAGGATTAATGGTTTATTCCACTAGATGACATACTTGATTAAACCCAAAAGCTGGTCCAATTCTTTTGAGCTGCATAGTATTTGAATTCTAGAAACAGCAAAAACAAATTGTAGAACAAGAGTCCTGGAACCAATGACCTTACCAAATGTAGTCCCCTGCAGTAAACTTCTTGTCAGTGCTGGTTGTTTTATCCAGTTTAGAGAAGCTGTCAATCTTACATGAATACTCATGGGTGATCTCCTTCACTGGGTGGAGACATTCAGTTGTTGTCTTAATAGGAGTGACCTGCAAAATTTTGACTCCAAACATGCAAGAATTATTGACAAGATATCCTTTTGATGGATTTCTGAACACTTTGAGGTCCATAAAATTTCGAAATCCGATTTCATCGTAGGCCTGTGCATGGCTCTCCCCTGCAAGAAAGTTGTTCATAAGGTATAGTTTTTCTTCTGGGGGTCTATTTTTATAGCAGTAAAAAGAGTATAGAAGAGGACTAGTTATGAAAGTCATGATCCTCACACCGACTTATAGCTTATAATTGTGAGTATATAAAATTATTTTTGGGCCACCCGGTAACTAGAGAATTAACAATAATCTTTTGAAATTTTATAAAAGTTGTTCAACTTTGAGCTATCCTCTGATGCACAATCAGTACTTGAACTGTTTAAGAAATTAGTCAGAAATTGCACTTCAAATTAGCTTAACTCAATTGAAATTGTGGATCGGATAGTAGGTCCATCACCAGGCAAAAAGTTGACCTGCTGTTAATGTGCAACTCTTGTCTTTTTTCAATGAAGGACGTGACTGAGAACAATATTTACATTCAGTACTAAAACCAATGATCATTTCTAAAGAGGGTGGATAGAAACTTACCAACGCATGGTTCAGCACTTCACCCCAGTTAGCAAAACCAAACCTAAGAAATTATTTGGAAGGGATTAAGTGGAATTAGGTTACTATGTTATCTTTGCTTGTAGCTTTAGCACCGGGTTAGATTGAATTGAGTTGGAGCTTGAATGAAAAGTTGTATGTTAAGAGATGAAATTAGGACACATGGCTCTTAGAAGTCTAGCTCATATGTTCACTTGTGTTTTTGAAATCATTTCTTGCAGGTATATTGCTATAATTTTAATTCCTGTGTGGCTACAAATTTTCTATTCTTATAGAATTATGTCAAATGAAGTTGTTGTGACCTATAGGCTGATTATTTTAGCTTACTAAGGCCCAGTTTGTTTTAAAGTTAAAAATTAACTTAGTTTAATTTTAACCTGACATATCAGGTCACACATAAAATTTAATATTAAAAATTAACTTTATTTCACGTTCTACACACATTACTAAAATAATAACTAACTTATATCACATCCTTCACATATCCCAACATAATAACTTTATATTACATCTCTCACATATCCCAACATAATAATTAACTTTATTTCATATCATTCACAATTTTTAATAAAAAAATATCTCTACCCAAGTTTAATTTTAACCTTGTTAAATTTAACTTTATAAACAAACAGACCCTAACTGATAGAAAATGCTCATCCCTTTCATTTTCACGTCCAATTCCTTTCAGGGCAGCAAAAAACAGAGATAGTGGGCTACAAGTAAAGGCTGATTGTGGAGGGGATAGTGGGCAAAAGAAAATAATATAAATTTTAAGAAGGGAGAATTGCGTATATCATCCATAAAGAAAGGCTTTTGCTTTTTGTCAATAATGTTTAATATTTATGTCATTTTGTACTTTGAATGTATAACTTTAGCATTCATCTCATTTAAGTAGAGGACAATTTGACCCTCATTAAATTATAGGAGTGTGGTTCGTAACTATACTTTGAGCGAATTACACATGTAAATATGTATGATGGAGGATAATGAGTAATTTGTTTTTTTAAAGGCGACATGTAGTTCTCCCATTTAAGAAAAAAAAACTTACCTTTGCGCGAGAATGTGCTTCCTGAAGTCTTGTCAAAGAGGAACAATTGAAAGGATACTTTAAACACTGCTTCTGATTGTTGCTCAGGAGCTTTTGCTAGCATCACATAGAGACTAATATGATTTTTCGAAAGGTTTCCATTCGGATAACATATTAGTTTCCTGCAAAAATAGTAATGTTCATAGTATTGTGTCAATTAAGCAGAACTTTTGGGCCGACTTTTAGATCTATGAGTTTTACATAGCATCAATGTTGTTTCTTTCTTTATACCATTAAAGGAAGCCCATTTAGGAGAAAGCTTCAAATATATGCTTGTGATTCCTACTGATGCAACTTAAGGATGAAGTTAATAGATGTATTTTTTCTTTTCTTTTTTTTGACATCTGAAGTTAATAGATGTTAAGTTAGCCGTTCAAGCGCTTACGGGATTGCCTTGAAGATTCATGGGAACATATGAATTTTGTGGAGCCTTTTTTTTGTTTTGTTTTTTTAATCCACTGGAAGTGATCCCTTAGATATTTCAAGATAATCGTTTAAAGCTTTATGAATGAATAGATCATCGAACTTGGAAGAAGAGCAAGATTTGTTTTGTATCTTGCATGTGATCAAAATGTAGGTGCTTGGTGTAACCGTGTATTTTTATTTTTTTTAAATCTATTTGGCTGTCCACATAATAAAGTCTTTATTTGGCTCTCCTCATAAATATGGGAGATCTTTTCTAAACTATATAAATTTGATATTTTTATGATTATATTTTCTGTTTTACTATTGTTATTTTTTGTATTTATTGAGCATGATATTTCCAGCTGCATGTGATTTCTCAGCAAAGACCATGAAACAATGCAAGTTAATGCATATTATGAATGATGATGTTAATTTGTAATTAAAAAATGCTCTCTGAAAAACCAAGCCTAGTCAAGCTGAGCTTAGCTGTGTTCGTGTTCAGGCTCTGAAAATCAAGCGCTTGTTATGTTCAAGTGCTTTAGCTCAGTTTTTGAACTAACAATCAAGCAAACTCATTAATCGATTTATATCAAACTTATTATTGAGCTATCTAAATCAACTAATACCGGGCTCAATGATCAAAATTGTTAAATTTAAAGTATATTATGTATGAAAGAAAAATTAAATAAACTTTAACAATCATGTTTAGTACATGAACATAAATAAGCTTTTAATAATGTGTTCAAGCTTGATGAATGAAAATGAAAATGAAAATGAATGAATGCCTATCGAATCGGGCATTGAGCAATATTAACTCTTTGAAAGTCTGATTTATTAACAGTCCTACTCATAGCTCCATTGATGTGATTAAATTGTTAATTAATGGTAAACTTAAAAAAATATTAGTTAAACTTTATGGAAAGAAAAATAAATGAAAATGAGGGGCTGACCATGTGTATCCTTTAGCTCCAAATCTTCCGGAAGATTGTTTGCTTTTGCTGTTCTCAGTGAGCAAAGTAAATGATTTTATTGTCCATAGAAAGTCATAAGCAGATGCATCTTTCACATTCAATTCGCCTTCAAATCCTGCAAGGATTAGGCTAAGTTATGCTGTTGAAATTAATTCTATGTAGATGAGTTTAGATTTAAGCATATTATAAGTATCTGAATTTAAAATGTGGATAAATTGGTTATTCACTCAGACAAGAGACCTTTATCTGTTAAAAGTCAGAACTAGGATAACTCCTCTTTCCTGTAGATGCATTACTCATACAGTTTGAATATGAAATTATTTCTGAGCTATGATCTACAAGCTTAATTTTTTAAGTCAGTTGGTAACTAAAGATCCAATACATACTATGTTTAATTAACTAAAGTTTTAGCAAAATAATTGAAGCTTCACAAAAATAAATAAATAAATTACCTCCAAAAGCTTTTGCAATGTATAGTTCTTCCTTTGAGTAATCTGGATATCCTCCATATAGGGCTGGTGATGCAGATAAAAGCATATCTACTTCATGCAGAAGATCCTCCATATGAGGCAGGCGATGCAGATAAATTATAAAAGCAGAAGAAGCAGAAGAAGCAGAAGAAGACAATTAGTTGTAATGAATGAGACCTGTATTGTTTGAAGGATCATATTTGATTCTTCTTCCTGGAGAAAACAGACCCCAGAATGGCATTTTTGAGCTGCTTCAGCTATAGAACAGTTTCTTCTGATCTTGGATCTCACTAATCCCAGAGTGGATGTCAACGGACTCCCTTAATAAAGAGTTTATCTTATTGAAAAATTAAATAAACTATAGGTTTCGGAACGTACTGGTAAACTGTAGGTATGTTTCAGTGCTATTTCCATTTATCTGCTTCTGAATAAACTAGGTTACAATTGACCTTGGATAAATATTAAGTCTTGGGCGAAGATTCCAGCTTCATTCCTCCTGTTGACACAGTTAGACTCAGATCCAATCGAACCCAATTATGTTGTTCCAAAGTTTGGTTATAGTCTAGGGAGAATAATCCAATCAGACTCATCTCTTGTTGCATTCTGCTTGCCTGAATTCTGTATTGATCATATTTGCAGAGCTCATTATTCGAGAAATGTGGTGAAGTTTTGGAAATTTGTCGAGACAGTGAAGGGATCGATCAGGTGGATAGATGTTAGGTCTTGTTTGGCAAATACCCAAAATTGGGCAAAAAAATATAATAATAATATTTTTAATTTATTATAAATTTTAATAACTTTACTTTACATCTAACACAAATTTCAACTTTAAAAATCAACTTTATTTTACATCCAACACAAATTCTAACTTTAAAATCAACTTTATTTTACATCCTACACACCTCCCAATATTAAAATAAATTTCTTTCACATCAACTCTATAAAATAAACTATTTTTTCTTTTTTTACCTAAATTTATCTTCCAACCAAACAAGCCCGTTGTCCCAGTTTTAAGGATCTTTTTAGCCTGATTTGTACTGCAAACTTAAGACTAGTAAAATAATCTCCTTTTCTAACGATTTTCCTAGAATTTTGGGGGTTTCATATGTGTTCTTTTTGTGTTGTTTTTGTGTTGTTTTTGTCCTTCACCCAACGCCTCTCTCAATTTGTTTTCCTTCCATCTATATTTCTTTGTATATTTATATATGATTTGATTTGTACCTTTCTCTATTTCCATTCAAATTATGAGACCTATGAGTAATTTACCCAATAATATTACAAACACTTAACGTAAGCTTTGTGCACAAAATTCCATCTAATGACGCAGCAGCCTAGCAGAGAACTTGGGTTTCACAAGCAACCGCGTGAGCTGCAAATTAGTTATGGATTCTTCATATTAAGGTTTTATTTCATTGAGCTCCATAAGGCGGAACCTCTATTATTCTAATTGCTTCATTCTGTTTCTCTCCAGTTATGCTGGACGTAGGGTTACTGGTCCATAATCATTGTTAACAACTAGGATGCTTATCTAGAAATATCCAAGAGTGAGCTTGAGTCAAAAGAGGATTACCTCAAAATAAAAAAGGCATTTACTTTCGTAGAGCTACTCATTAAGCAGGAAAATCTGCAAATGGGTTCAAAAAGTAATGCAACACTTGACATATGTATAACCAATAATTAAACGTTGATTCTTAATTTAATGTTCTTACTGTACATGCATTAGAATTAGACGATACTTCAACAAATATAAACTTGGGGTAAAGGACAAGCATATAAATTCCTTTACAACTTAAATCATCTAAACAATTAACTCAGAATAAATAAACATTTCACCAAATGGAAATCAAACCTGCTTTAAAGTAAAAAAACTTTAATTTTAAATGAACAATGCTATGCAGTTTCAGTATGGACAAAAGTAACCAAAAAGCTACCTCTAATCTAATTCATTAGATTAAATCCTTAATCTACTGGATTGAACCTGAAAGTAACTTTTGAGCATTGGTCAAATATTGAAGCTATGTACCAGAGCTCATTTCAAATTGAGGTAGATTTGCTCGAATTTGATTCGATGCCCTCCTTGGCTATTTAGAGCAGTACATATAACCGAATTATAGAGCAAAAGAAAGCCGAGATACCACCAATCCAACCACAGAGATTTAGCTCCAATTGTGCGAGTAGTATCTATGAGGCAATCAGATGGACCTTCAAATACCTTGAGTGGCATGAAGTCACTTTGATGCGGGACGAAAAAAGATGTCAATGATATTTTATATTTATATTTAGCAAAATTGATTAGCAAATTATTTTAATTAAGAGAAAAATATTTTCTAGATAAATTATATGATAAATAAGATTTTTGAATCCCGTAAATTAAAATAAAAATTTATCAATATAGATTAAGGCGTCAATTTAAATTCACAGATCCGAAATTCAGGAATTTAGGACAGACACCTAACAGTTAAATCCAACAGTAATTGACACACAAAGAAATATCGGGTCACACAATTAGAGCAAAATAAATAATCCAAGTCAAGCGAATAATTTGTATTGAAATCAAATAATCAACTTAGTTGCATTCGGGAAAGAATTTATCAGTGATTTGAATTGGAGAAGAGTCACTGACGATAATTAACTGATCTGATCGAGTACGGGCGACGCGCGGGCAAAGCGCAAATGGAGCGCAAATGGAGCGCGGGCGCGAGCACAGACGAGCGCGCGGCGAGCGCAGGCGGGCGCCAGGGCGGGCTGCGAACAGTTGGGCGCGCGGGCAAAAGCGGGTGCGCGGGCTTGCGGGCGCAAGCGCAGGCGGGCACGCGAGCAGCCGGGCTGGTGCGCGGTCAGGCGGGAGGGCGGACGGGAGGGCGGGTGCGCGTGCGTGCGGGCGTGTGGGACGAGTCTGGCAGAACTGCACGACGCTGCGAGCGGAGCGAGCTTTAGAGGTAGGTGAGTGCGCAAATTTTTTTTTTTTTTTTAGTAGATAACTAGGCTAATTTGAGGATTCTCACCAAAGGCTAACCTTACCGTTTCCTTCACCGGAATATCGACCCCTTAACCCGGATCTAGGCTCTGAAAAAACTCAAACATAATTTCATTCATCAAATATCATTTTTTTACAATGCAAGGCAACCTCTTTATATAGAGAGATCCCATGTAGAAATTTGAAAATACAATATTAAATATAAGAAATAAAATACCAAATAAATAAAAGCAAATATGAAACTAATTCTATTACAATAAAATAAAATCAGCTCCAAATGTGGTGAGTCTTCAAATCTTCTAGATATGCTCTGAATCAAATCAAATCAAAATAAAGCCAATATGAAAATTTCTAATGGCACTAATTAAATTGAATCTGAATTTTGATTTAGCACATGATGTCATCCTAGCTATCCAATTCGATGCTGATCTGTGCCCCACCAATTCTCCCCAGGTGGGAGGAACTCGACCCCGTCGAGTATGGGTCATGCGACTCTTGCGTCTCCGAGTGGGTCAGATCAGCTGTAACCTTTGAGCCTCCTGAAAAGCTAAAATTCTACACCGAACCAAATATTACTGATAATTGAATTCTATTAAAATTACTTGCTCAATAAGTTTATTCAATTAGCTCTAAATAGTTATTGAGATAGATTTTGACTGTGGACTCTCGTGGTTAAAGCTACACTCAAAGGGAACAAGAGGCTATTGCTTCAATAGGTATTACTGTTGTATCCTGATAACCAATAGATCTGAAATATTGAAAGTATCAACTATTCTCATGATCTAATAATAATATTCAAACTTAAGTTGACCCAATTTAATAAAAATTTTAAAATAAAATAAATTAAAGATTTAATTATCTTAAATCATCATAATAAAATATTTAGAAAATTTTTCTACACTTAATTATAATAGCTCATCATTAATTTTACTGATTGTATTTATTTTATAATATATAAATAAAAGAATTAACACATGCAATGAACTAAAACAAAATATAAATACAAATACTGACTAGACTCAAACCTACGATATGAAAAGAAAATTAAATGTATGCAGATTTGATTTATGACCTTACTAATACTTACGGGATAATTAATTCTAATTATAAGCATAAGAAAAATAGGTTAGTCACGAGAGATGCGGTTCCTAATAGGTGTCATAAAGTTCTCCAGAAATATCTGGCGAACCGTACAACACACCAGTTGGATATTCACATAACTCACCATTCAGTCTCATGCATCATCTGCCTACATTGGTCTATAGGTGTTGAGTTTTTACTAAATCTTGTATAAGTATGCTTAACTAGATCGAACCTATTGACCTCATAATGATTGTAGTCTATAATTATCTCAATGTGATCAATAGTGTCATCAATACAGTAAGATGATTTAGTAGCTCTTATCGAATCTATGATCTGTTTTTCTTTATGACTCAACTCTACGATTATTTTCTCAACTTTACTTTCAACTTCTGTCATATAACTATCTTCCTCATGCATCTCATCCTCATATTTTTCGTACTCTTCGGCTAAACTAGGATTGCTATATAAATGGATATAAGTAATGAATTAAGTTCCAATGCTTTAGGAAGAATGAAGGTCTCCGTGGAGAACTCATTCAAAACTTCTTTCACGAAGAAACTAAATTGGTCACCTATAGTCTCAATAGGTCTGGCAATGAGAGTAAAAATTGGAGCAAATAGTACTAATCTAGGGTCATGTTGTTTATTAGGTGTGGATATGCGGTCGAACCTTGCGATAAGCTCAGATAATATAGTTTCTATTTTAGAGTCCATACTCACATGATACTTATATTAGGCAGTAATAAAAAATTTATAATACAGAATATGTAAAAATGATCAAATAAAATGCCCTGACCTAATCCATGCTCTGATACGAAGTTGATGAAGGACGGAAAAAGATGCCAATGATATTTTATATTTATATTTAGCAAAATTGATTAGCAAATTATTTTAATCGAGAGAAAAATATTTTCTAGATAAATTATATGATAAATAAGATTTTTGAATCCTGTAAATTAAGATATTTTAAAATTAAAATTAAACTGGATCGTATGATAAATAAGAATTTATCAATTTAGATTAGAGCGTCAATTTAAATTCAATAAGTCAGATCTGAGGTCCAGGAATTTAGGACAGACACCTCACAGTTAAATCCAACAGTAATTGAGACACAAAGAAATATCGGGTCACACAATTAGAGCAAAATAAATAATCCAAATCAAGCGAATAATTTGTGTTGAAATCAAATAATCAGCTTAGTTGCATTCGGAAAAGAATTTACCAGTGATTTGAATCGGAGAAGAGTCACTGACGATAATTAACTGATCTGATCGAGTACGGGCGACGCGCGGGCAAAGCGCAAACGGCGCGCAGGCGCATGCGGGCGCGAGGGCTCGCGTGCGAACAGGCACCCGCGCTGGCGCAGGCGGGCAGGCAGGTGGGCATACGGGAGGGCGGGCGCACAAATTAGCCTAGTTATCCACTTTTCAAAAAATAAAAAAATTTTGCACACTCAACTACCTCCAAAGCTCGCTCCGCTCGCAGCGCCGTGCAGTTCCGCCAGACTCTTCCGACGCGGCCGCATG